>CAUZXS010006529.1:0-171168 GCA_963585895.1 Sepioteuthis lessoniana
ATCCACGGCGTCACAAATTTTGACTATCTGTCGAATTCTTGAAGGTGAACGTGCAAAAAATATAGAGGCAACAATATTATTTGTCGACTTCGCCAAGGCCTTTGACTCTATTCACATAGGAAAGATGAAGCAAATTCTACTCGTCTACAGCCTACCCAAAGAAAACTTCGCAGCCATAATGATGCTATAATAGAAACACAAAAGTAAAATCCGCTCTCTGGATGGAGGACACTTCGACATTGTTGCAGGTGTGCTGCAAGGAGACACATTAGCCCCATACTTCTTTATCACATACTTCTTTATCATCTGTCTAGACTAGGTGCTTAGAACGTCTATCAATTAAATGAAAGAAAACGGTTTCAAGCTAACAAAAGAAAGAAGCAGTCTCGAACGAGCAGCTTTTGGCATAGGTCTTCATGTCAATGCACATAAAACGGAATATATGTGCTTTAATCACAGAGGTGACATCTCCACATTAAATGATAGCTCTCTGAAACTAGTAGACAAATTTACCTACCTAGGAAGCAGTGTCTCATCAGCACGCGACAAACAAAGGCATGGACAGCTATCAATAAGCTATCGGTCATATGGCAATCAGACCTGACCGATAAAATAAAACGCAGTTTTTTCCAAGCAGCGGTTGTATTGATACTGCTGTATGGATGCACTACATGGACGCTAACTAAATGTATGGAGAAAAAGCTTGACGGCAACTACATAAGAATGCTGCCAGCAATATTGAACAAGTTTTGGAAGCAGCATCCCACAAAGCAGCTGCTGTACGGCCACTTAACACCCATCTCGAAAACTATTCAAATTAGACGAACCAGACATGTGAGATACTGCTGGAGATGTAGGGACGTACCCCTAAGTGACATACTCTTATGGACCCCTTCATATGGACGAGCAAAGGCGGGACTACCAGCTAAAAACTATATACAACAGCTCTGTGCCGACACAGGATGTAGCCTTGAAGTGAAGACCTACTCGGAGCGATGGACGCTGATGGTGTGACATGATGATATATATATATATATATATATATTATCTTTATATATTATTATTGATATTATCATTGTTATCATTAAATATATTTTTTATTATTGCAAAAGATACTCAAAACCTACTATTTTTATTACCAGCCCATAAATACCATAACACATTAAAAAAGGTAACGCGATGATGATTTTAATTTTAATCATCATCATCACTCAACAAAATTCCCCCCAAAAGCAAACATTTCACATTCAAATTAAAATAGACTTTTAGGTACCATTAAGTTAGAAAGAAAAAGAAAATCTGATTGCAATAATCAATTTCCTTCTCCCTCAACCACTTTTCTCTTCTCCCACTCTCTTCCTTTGTCCCACTCCTTCCCATTGATATAGACAGCGGAAATATATGTAAATATGTAAAGATGCATGTCAGTACATACATACGCTCATATGTACGCGCGGGCGACAGCACACATACACAAACATACTAACATTCCATAACACACAAACTTAGGCACACACACTTTTCGAACAAAAAATTAACCAGATCAAACGTTCTTTTAAAGACATTCACTCAGACGATTGTTGATTTGCATGAAATCCAGGGTCATAGACAGTACCATGTAATATATATATATATATATATAGTCTGTTTAATACTGCACTCAAACCTATGGATAAGATAAGTTTTATGCAACAATATTACTCATATGACAATTTTGTGCTTAGAGGCAACAAATTTACAAATGCGATATAATTTGGAGAGTGCTCAATATCTGTGATAGAACTATTATATAATAATGGTAAGTAAATATATACTAGTTTTTATTTGTATTTAATAACATGGAAGTTTGTTTGCGACCTCAGGTTTCAAGATGTTTTATAAACGACAATCATCAGGCAGAGAACGAAAGATAATGAAGAAATCGAAAAAATCCAAAAATACAGTGAAAATAATGTTAAAATTGTGTACATATCTTTATGTGTGTGTGTATGGGTGTTATATTTGCGTATTATTGTGTGTGGACGTATAAGTGATCTTTAGTATGTGTGTTTATGAAGACACATGCGACGCGTGGTAAATTTGAGCTTGTCTCCTGGATGTATGAGACGCTGTGTGTCGCCAATGTTCCGACAGGAAATTTTTTGTTTGTTTGTTGGTTTGTGTGTGTGTGTGTGTGTGTGTGTGTGTGTGTGTGTGTGTGTGTGTGTGTGTGTGTGTGTTTGGTTATGATTTTAACTAAGGAACAAGATATTATCATTGCGTTTCAATGAAAATAAAGTTTTGATTTGTAAGCATCATAGATGAAGGAGTATGGTGGGCCAGAATCGCAATAAATTTCGTGGTGATGAGATATATTATACTGTAATTATGCAATATTAGTATTTTACGCTGGAATATGATTTGTATAGGTTGCAATAATAATTAGTGTTAGTTATGATGTGTAAATGATATATTTCTTATACATCATGGTAATCCATGATTGTAGTACGTAAGGAATATAGTGAATTTATTGTGTTGCAATAATTGTTTGTATTAGCTATGTCGCTTTTGTTTTTTTATGTGTGTGAGTGTGTATGGTGATGATTTTAACTAACGAGCAAATTATTATCATTGCAAAATTAAGGAAATGAATATATTATTTGACGTGTAAGCATGATATGTCTGGGACGTAAGGGTAATTGGTGGGGAGTTGTGTTGGGTCTCTATAATTTTTATTAGCTATCTATGCTGTATTACGTATACGTTATTGTAATATACTATAGTGTGTGCGTGGGGGATTTGTTAAATATACTGTGTGGAGACCTATTTCTATGAAAATATAACTAACATAATGTCAACAAGTCGTGGAAGTGTATGAAGATGGATATAAAGATTTAATGGAGGAAGGTGGTACTTACCGTAAGTACCACTTCCCTCCATCAAGCAACACACCCGACGCACCGTAAGTACCACCTTTCATGGATTACAATGATGTATTCACAATATATAATTAACACATAACTAATACTAATTATTATTGCAATCTAATACAAATCATATTCCAGCATTAAATACCAATATTGCATAATACTGCAGAGTATATTACAGTGTAATATATCTCATCACCATGATATTTATTGCGATTCTGGCCCACCATACGACACTTGCCTATTATGCCCACAAATCAAAACTTTATTTTCTTCGAAATGCAAAGATGATATTTTGTTCCTTAGGTAAATTGATAACCAAACACACACACACACATGCACACAAATATATAAAGAAACAAAAGATTTTTTTCTCTGTCAATCTGTCGGGACTTTGGCTACACATAGCGTCTCATTCATCCAGGAGACAAGCTCAAATTTATCGCATTGCATATGTATCTTCATACACACATATACTAAACATCACTTATACGTCCACACACAATAATATGCAAATATAACCTACACAAACACACACTCGTAAAGATATGTACACAATTTTATGGTTCTTTTAACTGTATTTTTGGATTTTTTCGATTTCTTCATTATATTTCGTTCTCTGCCTGATTGTCGTTTATAGATAGATAGTTGGTGACTGTAGTCGTGGGAGACCCTAAGGTTACCTTTTCAGTTGCTACTACACTGAGGTATAAGGGAAGGCGCTACCCCTTTCCCTGGATTGCTCCACTTTGCCCTTGATACGTACCTTATAATGCTGAGTGCTAAGCAAGGAGGTATCAAGTACCATTTTTTAAGTCTTTGGTATGGCGCGACATGGGATTGAACCCAGGTCTCCCCGAGCATTGGCGAACACTCTACCCAATAAGCCAATGCGCTATTGAATATATATAAAAACTTACATATAATCAATTATTATTATTATTATTATTATTATTATTATTATTATCATTATTATTATATATACTACAAAATGAGATAATAAAACAAAATAAAACTGAGTTTCACGATGTCGATCATCAAGAGGAGCTAATATTCTACATTTTACTTTTATTATCTTATTTTATACTTGAAGAATATTATGAGACTACTCTGCATTACCATGCACTGTAAAAATTTTACAAATTAAAACCCTTTTAATTTTAAATTCTAATTATGAATGATTGTACACACACACACACACACACACACACATATATATATATATATATAATGTCTGTTTCACGAAGGACAAATGCTTAAAGTTAAGTTACGCACGCTTAAGTTTTATGATAGAATATTAGCCACTCAGAAAAAACAGCTGTTAGTAATAAAAATGATTGTATTATGGTCTAGCCTCATGTGAGCATTCATTCTTTTGTGGTGTTTCAGTTATGTCGTTTTCCAAGATGGAACGTATTTTGTTTATAAATCTAACAAATGTCAGAAAGACTAATTTAATGAACAATTTCCACTGTCTACACTTCTCAACGAGTGGACAGTATTGCAGCAATAAGTTGGGACATTTCGTAAAAATGGTAGTGTACAGGATTGAGAGCCATCTTGATTAATTTCCAAAATTCCCGAAAAAAAACTCTGATTGGATGGCCTATATACATATACTGTTTTGAAAGCTATAAGTAGTTTAAATAAATTATTTAAAAAGACGGGTGAGTCCTTTTAGAAATACCCTAACCCCTCAAATACATAGTCATCCATAGAGAGACTGTTTCCTTGTATCACAAGTCTTCAGTGCGGATAGACACGAAGGACACTGGGATCGAAACCCACCCAACTTTACGTTAGACTTAGTATCAGACAGCTCGGCCAACAACCATATATATAAAGAAAATAGAAAAATAAAGTAATTCAAAAGTGATGAATTCATTATAATGGAAAGTCAAAGTCCTGATGAAAATTTATTAAAACCGAAACGTTGTTTTTTTTTTTAATAAAACATCCATCGTTATTCAAGCAACATTTTTCACCATCTTAAAGTCCTGGAGAAGGCTTATTAAAACCAAAACATTTTAATGTTAACTTTCCATTATAATAAATTCATCACTTTTGAATTACTTTGTTTTCTATTTTCTTCATACTGTCGGATTTATTTCTAAAAATAGATTTGGCAGAAATACATTAAATAGAAAGAAAGATGAAAAAGATTGGATAAATACAAGTTATGTAAGAGAAATATATATAAAAAGAAATGTAGGTAAGTTAAGCTGAATTTTGTACATGTATTTTTCTTACTCAGGATCGAACTCCCAATAAATATCTTTGGAGATCAACTCACTAAGTTCTGCTGTCTAACGGGTGTTCCACATTGACAGTGAGGATTAAATGTAGAGTGAACTCTTATAGAAATTTATTGGTATATCGATCACTAGAAATAATCATCTCTTCCTGGAAGCGAACGTTAACCTTATTTATCGGCTCACACAAAAAAAAAAAAAAAAAATTACCCACAAAGATTGCAGCAGGCTCGGTATACTGTTGTTACCGACAGGAACCACCTGATTGATAGATAGATCGATAGAATAATACTGAGATAGATAGATAGATAGAGAGAGAGAGAGAGAAAGAGTGAGAGATGAATGAATAGATTGATTGTGTGTGTGTGTGTATGTATATGTCTTTTAATATCATTTATATTTCATTGAATCTAATGAATATGTGAAAAAAAGCCTCCAAATGAACAACCAAAAATCAAGGTGAATGCAAAAAAACTCGTCTTGATCGCATCAAATGTGAAATAATACAGCAAAATATCGACACGCCTTTCCGCTTCTAAAGCAAATTCCCAGTTGACAGTTCACGTTTCAAAAATTAAGGGAATAAAAAGTACTTCTCTATGGTGGGGAATTAGACTAATTTTATAACGAAGCGCCACTATTAGAATCCCCGCTGTTTTTAAAGTTGGAACCCACGTTGGATTAAAAGTTAGAGATGATCAAGAAATTGACAACCAGGTGAATTTGCTGGTGCGGTAGAATTTAACCAGGCTTGAAAAAAAGAAAAATCCTTCCTCTATGGAAAATAACGAAATATTCTGTAATTCGCGAAAATGTGATTTCGCTGATCGGCATTTTATAGGGATTCTGTTTTACTAATGTCAGTAATTATTTTTTTCGCTAAATTTTATAGCTTTTTATTTCGTGGTGGAATAATGATAATAATAATAATCAAACTACTAAATCAAAAAAAAAAAAAAAAAGAAAAAATCAGAACGCTTGGAGAAGAGGAACTGTACAAATACTTCGGAATATTGGGGGCTGACACCATCAAACAAGTGGAGATGAAGAAAAAAAAAATTAAAAAAGAGTAAACTCAGGAGAACGAGAAAACTACTCGAAGCAAGACAATATAACAGGAACCTTATAAGAGGGATAAATACCTGGACTGTTCTCTTCGTAAGGTACTCAGGACTATTTTCGAAGTGGACTAGAGAAGAACTTCCACAAATGAACCAAAGAACAAGAAAACTAATGACCATGCATAAGGTCTTGCATACCAGACGTTGGCAGATTGTATGTCTCAAGAAAAGAAGGAGGAAGAGGACTTGCCAGTTGTGAAGATAGCGTCGATGCATCGATACAACGACTCAAAGACTACATGGAACAGCGCGGAGGACGACTGATTACAGACACCTAGAACAAGATTGACAAACAAGGCAGACGACACGAAGGTCATCAGAATGGAAATAACCAGAAAACAAAAACGGTAAGAAAAACAACTCTATGGACGTTTTAAGCAACAAACATCTCACGCGAGAAAACGTGGATGTGGCTAAAAAAGGGTAACTTTAAGAGAGAAACTGAATCTTTACTGATAGAAACACAAAACAATGCCATAAGGACCAATCTTATCAAAGCAAGAATAGATAAGACGCAACAAAACAGCATATGTATATTATATTGTGATAGAGAAGAAACGATCCATCACATAATCACCGAATACAGCAAACTTGGACAGAAAGAGACACGACTTGACACGACTGGATGGGTAAGGTGATCCACACAGAATTGTGTAAGAAGTTGAAGTTTAAACATACGAACAAATGGTATATGCCCAAATAATAATCTGCGCTGGAGAATGAGACACACAAACTTTCCTGGGATTTTGAGATACAAGCGGATCACCTAATCTCGGCCAGACGACCAGACTTTATAATAATCAACAAGAAAAGGAGAACTTGCCGAATTGTGAACTTTGCTGTCCCAGCTGACAACTGAGTTGAAGTGAAAGAAAACGAAAAGAAAGATAACTACCTTGACTTTTCCAGTTTGAAAAAAACTATAGAACATGAAAGTAACGGCAATACTAATTGCAATTGGTGCTCTTGGTGCTGTCACCAAAGGTTTGATAAAGGGATTGGAGGAGTTGGAAATAAGACGAAAGTGGAGACCATCCAAACAACAGTGTTATTAAGATCGGCCAAAATACTGAGAAGAGTCCAGGAGACTCGGGGAGACTTGCTATCACTCAAACTCCAGTGGAAAACCATCAACTAACGCTGGTGTGAAAAACTCTCAAAAGAGTAAAATAATGATAGTAGCTATAATACAGCCCAAAATAACGCCATAAGGATCAATCATATTAAAGCAAAAATAGATAAGACCCAACAGAATAACAAGTGTAGGTTAAGCGATAATAGAGACGATACCATTCATCACATAATAAGCGAATTCAGCAAACCAGTGCAAAAAGTGGACCAGATTAGACTCGAGTAGGTGGGGAAAATGATCCAGTAGGAACTGTGCAAAAATCTGAAATTTGACCTTACTACTAAATGGTATATGCACAAACCAGAATATGTTCTCGAGAATGAGACTCACAAAATTCTTTGGGATTTTGAGATACAAACAGATACCCTAATCCCGACCAGAAGACCAGACCTTATGATAATTAACAAGAAAAAGAGAACCTGCCGAAGAGTGGATTTTGCCATCCCGGCGGACCACAGACTGAAAATTAAAGAAAACGAAAAGAGAGACAATACTTGGACCTCACCTGAGAACTAAAAATGTTATTGAACATGAAGGTGACAGTGATACCAATAATAATTTGTGTGCTCAGGAGGATCCTCCCAAAAAGCTTGGTAAGGGGGCTGGAAGCATTGTAAATCGGAAGACGAACCAAGACCATCCAAACCATAGCGTTGCTAAGATCGGCCAGAATACTGAGAAGAGTCATGAAGATCTGAGGAGACTTGCTGTCATTTAGACTCCAGTGAAAGACCACTAGCTAACGTTAGTGTGAAAAACTCGCAAGAAATAATATGATAATGATTCGGGCCAGAAGACCAGACCTAGTGTTAATTAAAGAAAATAACTTCAGCTGTAACTTTTTCTATGCATTATATATATATATATATATATAATTGTATTAATTTGTAATGTGAACAAAAATATGCCCTTTAGTTTTGCTGAATTTGAAGGAATTTGCTGCATTCATTTCATTGGTTGATTCATACAAATTGTCTCGGTATTTTTATCACAATATTTCAGGCTTTACGCTTTTCGGCTTTCGTCCGGCATCTGTTAACATTTCAATATACCACAGACATTTCAATATATATCAGACATCTAGGAGTATTCAAAAATACAAACGTCTCGAAAAAGAAGCAAAAAATAAAAAAGACCACCACCACCAACAACAACAATAACAACAACATCAGTATTAACAACAGAAGAGAAAATTAAATCAAATAAACCAATATAGTGTTTTTTTGTGTTAAATATATAAAGATGCCGAACTAACATCATAAATTAGGATAATAGACTTGAAAATGAAGTTACTGTGAATAAATTTGAGACTGATTTATTTGAATATAGTCTGGTGTGTTAGGGTTGGGCTTAGGGTAGGGTTCAAAGTCATTGTAAGGGTCAAAGGTAAAGTTTAGGGTTAGGAATATATCATAGAGTTGGATCTAGATTAAAGTTAAAAGTTAAATGTGGAGGTTAAGGACGGCCAGGGTTTAATATTAATGTTAATACTAGAATTGAGAATTAGTGCCAGAGCAAGAGTTAAAAAAGGTTGAGTAAAAATGGCTAAGTTTAGGATTTAGTTAGGGTGGATCCGGTGCCACCTAAATTTTAAGAAAGGAATAAAATTATATCGTTAATGTATGTTCGTGTACATGTATTTGCATGTGCATGCGTGTATGTATGTGGGCACACGCGTTTGCGTGTTGGAATATTGAACATTTCCTTTAAAGACCTGAATGAGAGTTATGGCCAAGTCATACTCATGTTATTTGTTCCCGCCAGATCAAATGAGACAGCTACTTAGATACAGGAGTTACTATCAGTAATCTAAGTCCCGTCTGTTAAACTAAGCAAATCTTTGTAAATTCTCTGGTTGAAGGAAATGGTTTCTACAAGAATCAGCTGGGTTTGAAACTATTATCATTCTGATAAACATTCAGTGTATTTAATATATGTATACAGTATAACCTAACGGAAAACAGTGAATAAAAAAAAGAAAAGAAAAAAAAAATGAAAAAAGAAAAAGACCAGTGTGAGAAAATGAATGCCACTGAGAAAACAATGTATTCTAAAAATAAGCTCCGAACAAAATGTTTATTTGTAAAATCCGAAAGGACATTCTTTTTATTTTTTTCACACTGGCTTTCTTGTTAGAAAAGTTCTCTCAGTTTTCTCCAGACTTTTAAACATCTTTACTTACTTTCCAAACACCATTTGGTCAGTTAAACCCTTTCTTCGCGCTCTTCGGAGAATGTTTTGGCTAACCCACTTTCCAGTACTCAAGTCGGCAACTGAAGTATGCCAGCTGGATAAATCAATGTTTAGCAGTGCCAGGGAAACAATACTTGCAACCAGGTATTTCTTAGTACCCAAATGTTTCCAAGGTGTACTTTACCGGACACAAGTTAAAATGAATTAAAGAATTCAGTATGCCCTACTATTTACCCATTGTTGAGGGGAGAAGAGATGGATTATTGTCTTTTCCAAGGACATAACCACGAAGTGAAATACTGATTGTTTCGTTTAGGGTTTGAACTTGGCTCGCTGAATTTATTTCCAATCATTATAACTATTAAGTCTCGATTCAATTACAGAATTAACTAAGTTAAACAATCTTAAGTTAATAAGGCAAAAAATAAAAAATCTTAGTAAATTACAAGAAAAAGAAAAGAGGAAGAAAAATGAACGCTGTATTTCTTTATTTCCGATTTGATCTCAGTCGTTCCCACAAGTCCTGAAGCATTTATTTTAACCACTGAAATGTTTTGTTTTTAAATTACTGTATCGATGTAAATTGACAGCGAAAAATGCCTGATACATTCATGAACTAAGGAAGGCACCGTAAATGAACTATAAAAATACAATCGTCTAATTTCTCCCGTAAAGGTCGTGTAAGGTATTATTTTATGTGGAGACTTTAACGTTTCAAGGTTTTTCTAAATGGTGTTGTCTTTTCTTGTCTGATTACATTAAAATCTTCATTAAAATAAAACGAACTCGGTTGCTAATTCTTTTTTGTGTCACTCATTAATCAATACATCGATGAAATGGAAGCGAAGATATTTGCTGAAAAGACAGATAGGTATAAAAAATGAAACAGCCCTGGATTATTGGAAAATGAAATCAAATAGATTTCACAGAGTCAAGGCTTATAATTTCTATCAACTCGGTGTTGAGATCTACTAAAGAGAAACCAAGAGTAATATCACAACTAATTTTATTAATATTACAATTGATTTTTAAATTTAACTATTGATTGATTGGCTATTTTACGCCAAGAGAATCGTGTACATTGTACGTTTATATATATATATATATATATATATATATATATATATATTCTATATATATATATATATATATATATATATATATATATATATTCTATCAAATATAAATTCTAAGATAAATCTATTTAACTTTTACATGGGACCCTAACAAGTACTACCACTTCGGACCAGAGCTGACATTAGAGTAAAGGCAATGAATGAATAATCCACATTCTCCAGATCTCCTGAATGCAGTTTAATCTAATATATTCTATACCCCTTTTTTAGGAGGGGTGTAACTGCTAGCAGAGAATACAGTCAGGGTATTCTAAATCCCGCTGATAGAGCGCAGATTTTTTTGAATTTTCAAACTTATTTTACAGTCTTGATGGCTTTTTGCTTTTATCTCATTTTTTTTTCCAAATTCACAATTGGCCTGTTTTTGTTTCCTGGGAAGAACACTCTTACGACACAGTTCGATGATTTGGCTGTCCATCCGAATGAGAAGAATTTTCCTCTTTCCAAACAATTTTTCTGTAAATTAGTTGTGTCTGGATGCATTTACTTCATTAAATGGTGGATATTTTCACTTAGGAGCCATTTTGGTCGCGAATTTAGGTGCTACAATTTCATTTTTAATATAATCACTTTGCTTTAAGCTTATCTACTAGTCTTTATATAATTTTGAAATTCATTTGTGTCAGTAGAAAAGTATCTCTATACATATAAGTTAGGATTGTACAGACATGGAGTCAACAAAGGGGTCTGATGACCATATTGGCGAGGAACTGACTTGTCATTAAACATCTACGCTATCCTAATATAGATATACATTCTCTGTCACTGATATTGTCCACTCATTATGTAGAAATATTACATACTGCAATATATATAATCACACACACACACACACACACACACACACACACACACACACACACACACACACACACACACACACACACACACACACAGATATATATATATATATATATATATATATATATGATCATCGAAAAGTGAATTTTGCCTATATGAACACAGTTTATAAGCGCACCTTAAAAAAAACAACTATTGTTATGGTTCATTTTATTTTTCAGAAGAGAATCAGCATAACCTACTTTACTGACTGTTGCAGCGGAAGCAGTTTCCTTAACCAGAGAGTCACTAGGTTACATTCCATGGATTGTTCTTTTTAGTGACCTAGTCCTTGGTCTGTTGATTGCATACACAATTAACTGACAGTCTACAAGTGCCGTTGACTCGGTGTCTGCACTATCCTGACATATGTTCTATCACAGATATGGAATTTGCTTTATTTACAAACATAGAAAATTATATATACATATATATATATATAGAGAGAGAGAGAGGAAGAAAGAGAAAAAGAGTGAGAACATTGGAAACCATGGGATGCAGTATGGCAGATGTGATGCAAAGCAAGTCGACGCCCAGAAAACCACTGCTAGTCTTCTATAAGAGTCGCGTCTATTGATGAGAAATAGCCATTGAAAGATTTCCATGACCCAAATTCAAATCAAACTTCCAAACTGCATTGCTCTTCGGGAGAGACAACAGGGGACGTATCCTGTTGAGATAGCTCTTGTGTTCGAAAAATCAACTTCAGAGCCAAAACCAAACGTACCAACATTTAATGTTAGAATATGAAATACAATAAACCAGCTACTCGAGCTCACTGCAATGCATCCGAAAAGAATACAAACATCATATGCTTCCAAGAACACAGATGACCATAGCGAATTAGAACTCAGATTCCATAAATCCGGTAATGGATGGACTTTTATGTCGGCATAAAACTTCGTCAATACCACCATGTGGGGTAGGAAAGCTTCTTAAATGTGTTGCAAGACAGGTCAACGGCCAAAATCAAAACCAATAAAATTACTCCCGGCAAATATTTATTGTATTAAGAATTTAATCTGATTCTGATTCTAGATGTAGTACTTATTGGAATTATTAAGTCAATAGGTAAAAACACCAACATATTCGTGTACGATAGGAAATAGGAGAATTATTGATAATCTGAATGGTTAATATTTACAAAAATACTCGGGTGTAATGGATAAAGTGCTGGATATCAGCCTTGAAGAAGGAGAGTTCGTACTTCACTCGCGCTATTACGTTCACTTTCGAATAAACTTTTGGAAAAGGTATGAAACTCCTTATCTTCCCTGTTCTTTTATAAGGATGGCTTTGGCATTAAATAACCCATGAAAGCTGATATATCATTAAAGAAAGACCCCCACCAAAAAGCCAATATTTACGTATTCATAAATCTGTGTGTGTGTGTGTATGTGTGCATACATACAAGCAATCTCTGATGTGGGTGAATATGGAACGACAATAAATATCACAAAATTATTTTGAGTTGATAGATTCACATGATATGATCAATTATTGTAGCCTCGTGTCCCACTAAAATAAGCTTATTCAGATCATTTTCTTAGCAATCTCATTAGAAAATTCGTTCATGTTGTGAAGTTTATTCTTGCCATTATTGTGGCCTCGTGTATGTTTAAAATAAGATCTATCAAGTTTTAATAGTGTAAACACAGTCAACGACACTTGGTGAATGTCATTTTCACGCCTACATAATCATCAGACTAAGAAACATACACACTCACACAGACACACATATGTATATATGTGTGTGTGATATAGTCGGATGATCAAATAGATAAGATACTCATGTTTATATATATATATATATATATATATATATATATATATATATATATGTATGTATAGAAACAAAAATGATAAGACACAGGAAAAATTCTTTTGAGTTATTTATTTTTTGATTGTTCCCAACTTGTTTCAACCTTAGGTCATCGTCTGTAAAAAAATTTGTGAAGAAGTGTTTTTAGAAAGCCTTTAAAGTAGTTTTTTAAATAATTTCTCCTCTATGCAATCATTCAGTTATATGACACACACTTTCGCACGCACGCGCACACACACACACAAAACACACATATATAAATATATGATAAATATATATATATATATATATATATATTACTTTTTATATATACTTAATAGCATGGAAGCTTGTCTACGACCTCAGGTTTCATACCGTCTTATACCGACAATCATCAGACCGAGAAAGAAATATATTGGAGAAATAAAAAAAAATCGAAAAATACAGTCAAAATAAAGTTAGCATTGTGTACAACTCTTTATGTGTGTTAGTGTGTATGTATGTGTTTGTGCAGATTACATTTGCGTATTATTGTGTGTGGTCGTATAAGGGATATTTAATACGTGTGTGTATAAAGATTCATACGCCTTGCGGCAAATTTGAGATTGTTTCCCAGATATATGAGTCGCTATGGGTAGCGAAAATCGAGACAGATTGACCGAGTAAGAAAAAATTTGCATTCGTGTGTGTGTGTGTGTGTGTGTGTGTGTGTGTGTGGTGGTGATTTTAACTAAGGAAGAAATTATCCTCGTCATTGCATTACGAAGAAAATAAAGTTTTGATTTGTAAGCATAATAGACGAAGATGTATGGTGCAATAAATATCGTGGTAATGAGACATGTTATATTGTAAAATACTATGGAGTATTATACAACATTAGTTCTTTATGCTGGAATATGATTTGTGTTAGATTGCAATGATAATTTGCATTAGTTATGATGTGCTAATGTTATATTACGTATACATCGTCGTAATTCATGATTGTATGAACGTAAGGTATATAGTGAATATATTGTGTTAAGACGTTGCAATAATTGTTTGTATTAGCTATGTCATTTTTTTTTGTTTTTTTATGTGTGTGAGTGTATGGTGATGAGTTTACTTAAGGAGCAAATTATCATTGCATCATAAAGAAAATTAATTTTTAATTTGACGTGTGGGCATGATAGGTCTGGGACGTAAGGATAATAGGTGGCGAGTTGTGTTAGATTACAATAATAATTTGTATTAGCTGTCTATGCTGTGTTAATGTTATATTATGTATATGTTACTGTAATATATGATGGTGTGTGTGCATAAGGGATATGTTAAATATACTGTGTGGAGACGTATTTCTAACAATCATGAAAACATAGCTTACATAATGTCAACAGGTTGTTGGGGTGCATGGAGATGGATATAAAGATTTAATGAAGGAAGATAGTCGTTATGGTGCGTCGGTTGTGTTGTGGCGTTATTTGTGAAGAGGTGTGGGGGATTTTTAGAAGTGGATGTAGTATAGGTATGGTGGATAGGTTATATGTATGGGTCGAAATATTAGAGTCGATGTTTGTTCTTATGTCTGCATTTGAATAGAATTTCTGATTTTTTTGTTGAGAAGGGTGTTTTGTGTGGAGGCAAAGAAGGCATTTTTTATGTCTTGCTGTAGGCGGGGGCTAGTTAAATAAGTGTTAGTTGAGTAATTTCTGTTGGTGAAGGAAAGTTTGTGGTTATATATTCTGTTTTATAGTACTCCCCCATTGCATCGTTGCGTTGTAAAATTTTTTTACTCGGTCAAACTGTCGCGACTTTCGCTACACATCACGACTCATATATCTGGGAGACAATCTCAAATTTGCTGCGCGGGGCGTGTATCTTCATACACGCGCATACTAAATATCCGTTATTTGACCAAACACAATAATACGCAAATATAATCCACACACACACACACACACACACACACACACACACACACATAAAGAGTTGTACACAATCCTAATGTTCTTTTTTGACTGTATTTTTCAATTTTGTCGATTTCTCCAATATCTTTCTTTCTCAGCCTGATGATTGTTGTTATTAGACGACATGAAACCTGCAGTTGCAGACAAGCTTCCATGCTATTAAATATACATAAAAACAAATATATATTTATTTATTATTATATAAAAGCTCAAGAAGAGATATTGAGCACTCTCCAAATTATATCGTATTCGGTCTGCCACTAAGCCACCAAGTGAGATAGCGACAACAAACACTGTTATAATATATATATATATATATATATATATATATATATATATATATATATATATATATATATGTCGGTAAATAAGTTTTATCAATTTGTTAATACTGATTGACTTCGGCCTTAGCTCATTATATTTTCTCCGTAGCATCAGTTACCGTAAAGTAAAAACAAAGTTAAAATATCTTGGCTAGATTATAAATAACTGACATCACCATTCTGCTAGTTTTCTGCTACTCGTATTGAATGGTAAAATTAACTTAGAACTCACAGATACTACACTGTAATCTTCCTTATGTTAGTTCTACCGGCAATGTTTTGTCTATTAATCTTCGTATTTTGGTATATTTGAGAGATTTTCTGACCACTTTGGTTATTCAGTATTATGATGTATTTTTTAATGAATTGAACCTGTACCTCAACTAAAAGAAAATTGAATTGCTATGTTTTCCGCTTACTACACTGCATTAAATTGAATCAAATAAAGAAAAAACATTTTGATGTATTTCAAAACGTTTTGTTTCCTTCTCATCTCGATCATGAGGATAGACGTCATTTTGATTGCGGGGATTCAAATATTTAATGTGTAAACTCTTCATGTCAGGGTAGCGACGACTGAGCTCACCGGTATATAAACTATATATATATATATATATATATATTATTTTTTGGTTTGTTTTAGCGTCTGATTCAGAGAACTATTCCGATCTTAAACAGCAATTAAGTGGTCAGTATGTTACATATTGACCCTCGACCGAGCCGTCAATCAAGAGACGAAACAGGTGCCTCCGGTCGAAGGTATCGGAATATCACCTTGACCCGTGGACGTGGTTGAATTCGGTGCAGATGAGTATGCCCACAGGAATAAGGTGGATGTCAAACAATTATAATATCAAGTGCCACAGACGGCTTGAGTCAGTTCAAGTCAGTGAGTCAGTTCGAGTCAGTTCGAGTTCAGTTCCAGTCGCAGTTGGAGATAGGATGCCCGCGGAGTGAGAACCAGCTCCAGACAGAGCTTAAGCCCTCAGTGATCCACGGTTGGGCAGTCCAGCCAGAATGAGAAAGAAGTGCTGCTATGGTCAGAGGAACTTTGGGTCAATATGTAGCAGTCTGTCCCCGTCTCCAACCCATCTCTCACACACAACCAACATCAACCCTTTCGAATAAAGTGTGAGAGGTATATTTTTATAAGGCGTGTTCGTTCGTTCACTGAGTTCGTCACTATTATTGACTATGTTTCCGCTTATATTTGTATTTGTATATGTGTATGTATACGTATAGTTGTATGTATGCGGCTATACAACAAGTACTCTACGTCTTTAAACTGCTCAATGAAGAGAGAATAAAAGACAGAGTGGGGCTGGCATTTTAGTCAGAGATGTTACTATTCATATACACAATCAAAGGACAATCATCTGGAATGAAATTCTTGGATCTTTGTTTTAAAAAAGCGAAAAAACAACAGTTAGTAGATTAATAAATGTTTGCTATTTTTGCAAAACAATTTTTACATTTTATGTATCCAGATTGAAAATGGCACATATGCCAACTTCTTCATATTAGAATTAACGGCCTTGTAAGTGGGAGAAGTCCCCAATATGGCTAAAGTGCTGGTTTGTGACCTCGAAGTAAGTGAGGAGTTCGAACTCCAGTAACTATTTGGCCCAGTCGGCTGGAGCAGCAGAATACAATGACTGCATCTCTGCAGATGGCTAAAACTAGTAATGTAGGAACTTTGGGAAATGTGGGTACCCCTGAATTGGCATCGCTCCCAGCTCCACTCAGCTCCTGGGGTAGTTGCATCTGATATAGTCCTATCTATGGGTCAAATAGTGATTTTCAGTTATCAATTTTTGAAACTAAAGTCCATTGTGATGTATAATTTGATAAGGTAAAAGTAGAAATATTTTAGCATGGTCGAAAATGACCACAGGTCTATCGTTTTTATTGTTTACTTTTTTTCAACCTTTTTGAATTGCACCATATCTTCGTGGCTGAGCCTTTTGTTACATCATGCGGCGTCTAAAAAGAGAATGGCTTTTTCACACGTTTGGGATTTAAACTGATAGCTCCTGCACAATTCAAAATGGCGAGATTTTTTGCTTATGGGTAGATAATCGAATATTACTTGAATTCAGTTTCTTCTTTTTTGGTCTCTTTAAATGATTTTTGATTCACTGAGATTTCAAAAGACCAGTGTCATCAGCTCTTGTCAAGTGTTAAAAAACCTTTAGTTGATGGAAATTTCGACTCAATCGAATATTTTTTTTAAATTTTTATTTTGGTAATTATTTTTAGCTCTTTCATTTTTGTTGTTTCTTTAATCATAAAGCCAGTAGACATTGTTCTACTCATGACAAAATTATGGAATTAACACATTTAGAAATTGTTTAACTTGGGTTTTTAATTAGCAGTAAACAAACTAATTACAAATAAGATACAAAATATTTCTTATTTAATAGCCGGGTTCATAAAATATACTTTTATTTTTTCCTCAGTATTGGGTTACTTTAGAATATCTCACTCTTCGTGGCCTGGAAAAATATACCGTTAATTTGAATATCTTATTCAAATTTGTTTAAGAAACGTTTTATGCAGTCAGAATGTTCAGCAACTAGATAAAGTTTTTTTTGTGTCTTATCTGTTATTGGTTTATTTATTACTAAATAAAAAACCTAAGTGAACATCATGTGAATGTGCTAATTCAATAATTTTTGGCAAAAGTAGTTTTCTTTGTCAATTAGATTAAGCGATGGAAATTTGAAACAAAGAAAAATCTACCAACATAAAGAGGCGTAGTGGCTTAAGTGCTGGATTTCGGCCTCCAAGTAAGTTGGTACAAAATCCAAAATTACGTTGATATTCCAATTAATACCTTTGGGAAAAGTACGAACCCATTGTTCTCTCTAGTCATAGTTTAAATAGTATCACTGCTGATCTTCTACAACAATGTTTTGGCATTCAATAACCCACGAAGGTTAATGTACCATCAAATAAAGTAACCAAACCAAATCGAACAAAAATTCGCATTTACTTATCTTAGGAGCTCATTACGTCTTTTGACGACATCTTACTATGTAGACTACCGAAGTTATGATAATATAAGATGTCGCTCAACTGAAATCGTACAACTCCTACAACTATTAATTATAACTAGAAAACAAAGAGAGGATGATAAGCTACTGTATGGATACTTTAAGCGACAAAATAAGGAAATTACACAAAAAAAAGCCTTGGACGTATTTAAGAGAGTGAAACTTAAAGAGAGAAACTGAATCTCTTTTAAAAAGCATTGCCGTAAGAAGTCATTATATCGAGCATAAATTGATAATACACGGAAGAATAACAAGTGCAGGCTTTGTGATAGAGATGAAACAGTTAATCGCACCATAAGTGAATGCTGCAAACTGTTACAAAAGGTAAACAAGAATATGCCCGAGTTGGTAGGTAAAGTTATCCACAAAAATAGGAGATCAAAACTTAAACATGATGACTGATGCCAAACGAGAATTTGACCTAAATAATAAAATGCATACAATTCTCTGGGACTTTGAGATACAAACAGATCACCGAATCCCGGCCAGAAGACCTCGAGTTAATAGCAAAGAAAAATCTGATACCAAAACAAGAATCTGTCCTAAAATTCTCTGTGAATAAGCAGATCACCGAATCTTCGCAAGAAGACATGGTGTTGATTAAAAGGAAAAAAAAAAAAAGACTGATTGTAATATAAAGGCCGAGGGATTTCGATTTATATATTTTGCCTTTGGGTTTAGTTAGGCTGAGAACCTTTCGGCTCAGTGCATGGGTTAGTTAGATGCAAACACGAGCGCAGGCGTTCACGCGCGTGCGGAGTGGATGTGTCATTCAGAGATGTCACAATAAAAATCCCAGATAGATGGTGTGACCTGGGATGTGAGTGACGTCACGCACCGGAAGCGTGGGCTGAGATTTGAAAAAAGTCAGTTAGTTGAGTTTGGCGGTCGGAAGAAGAAGGTTGACTTTCGCTTGCTCGCCGAGGCCTTGTGGCGGGTGCCACACGTGTTGGGCAGATGGAAAAGTCAGCATAGAAAGATGGTATCTCTCTCCTTATGTCGAAAAACCTTTAAACTCAAAGGTAATAAAAAGTTTCGTACCTGAACTAAGAAGTCGTAAGTGATTTTGTGTTTTGGGATTCCTATGGTATCTATGTGCGTTATGGACATTGTGAACGTTTTGCGTACCGGTATGAATATGTCTATTTCACGTATTCATATCTGGCTATGTTACATGATGGCAAAATGAGAAGCTATCATAAAAAAAGGATGCATAAAATTCCCCATGACTTTTAGATACAAACAGATCACCGAATCCCGGACAGAAGAACTAGAGTTAATTACTTAAAAAAATGATTAAAGCCCAAAACCAGAATTTGTCTTAGAAAATGAAATGAATGAAATTATCTTGGACTTTACGATCCAAACAGATTACTGAATCACGGTCAGAAGACCTAGTGTTAATTAACAAGAAAAAAGACTGATGCCCACACCAAAGATTGTCTTGGAAAATGAAATGCATACAATACTCTTTGACTTTGAGACAGAAACAGACTACCGAATCCCGGTGAGAAGACATAGTATTAATTACTGAAAAAAAAAATGAATGCCTAAAACCAAAATTTGTCTTAGAAAATGAAATGTATAAAATTTTCTGGGACTTTAAGATACAAACAGATCACCTAATCCCGACCAGAAGATCTAGTGTTAATTAACAAGAAAAAAAGAATAATGGCCACACCAGAATCTGTCTTGGGAAATTAAATGCATACAATAGTCTTTGACTTTTAGCAACAAACAGATCACCGAATCCCGGCCAGAAGATAGAGTGTTAATTAACAAGAAAAATAAACTGATGCCTAAACGAAAATCAGTGCTAGAAAATGAAATGAAAAATATTCTTTGGGACTTTGAAACACAGATCACCTAATCCCGGCCAGAAGACCTAGAGTTAATTAACAAGATAACCCCCCCCAAATACCTTCACCAGAATCTGTCTTGGAAAATGAAATGCATACAATTCTTTTCGATTTTGAGATACAAACAGATCATCGTAGACTAAGAGGTAATTATCAAAACAAAACAAAACAAAAAATGATTAATGCCCAAACCAGAATATGTCTTAAAAAATGAAATTAATAAATTTCTCTGGGACATTAAGATACAGATTACTGATTTCCGATCAGAAGACACAGTTTTAATTAACAAGAAAAAAAAAACCCAGACCAGAATCTGTCTTGGAAAATGAAAGGCTTACAATATTCTTTGACTTTGATATACAAATAGATTACCAAATCCTGGCCAGAAAACCTTGAATGAAAAAAACAAAAAAACAAAAAAAAAAAAAACTAAAGCCAACACTAGAATCTGTTTTGGAAAATGAAATGCATACAAAAGTCTTTGACTTTGACATACAACCCGATCACCGAATCCCGGCCAGAAAAAAAACTTGTGTTAATTAACAAGAAAAGAACATGGATACCAAAATAATGAAATGCAAAGAATTCCCTCTGACTTTAAGACATAAACAGATCACCAAAATCCGGCCAGAAGATCTGGTGTTAATTAACAAGAAAAAAAAAAGATTAATGTCCACACCAGAATCTGTTTTGAAATGTCCACACCAGAATCTGTTCTCTTGAATTTTGATATACAAATAGAACACCTAATCCCGGCTAGAAAACTTTGAGTTAATTTGCAAAAAAGACTAAAAAAAAAAAAAAAAAGAAAAGGACAAATGCCCTCACCAGGATTTGTCTTGGAAAATGAAATGCATACAATACTCTTTGACTTTGAGCAACAAACAGATTTCTGAATCCCCGCCAGAAGACATAGTGTTAATTAACAAAAATCAATGCTAGAAAATGAAATGAAAAACATTCTTTGGGACATTGAAACATAAACAAATCACCGAATCCAGGCGAGAAAACCTAGAGGTAATTAACAAGAAAAAAAGAATAATGCCCACGCCAAAATCTGTATTGGAAAATGAAATGCATACAATACTCTTTCACTTTGAGATTATCAAAAGAATAAAATGATTAAAGCCCCAAACCAGAATTTGTCTGAGAAAATGAAATGAATAAAATTCTCTGGGATTTTAAGATACAAACAGATTACTGAATCCCAGCCAGAAGACCAAGTTTTAATTGACAAGAGAAAAAGAACTTTTTATCCAATGGATGTTGCTGTTCTAATGGACTACAGTGCGAAAATGACAGACAGCAAAAAGATAGAAATATATTTGAATCTTAGCAGAGAGCTGAAAACGATGTTAAGCATGAGCATGATGATGGTACTACTTGTAATTAGCGCACTTGGAACGGTCTTTAAGGGACTGATAAAGTTATCGGGGGGACCGGTAATCAAAGGTAGAATGGAGAACATCTAAACTACAGAACTGTTAGAATTAACTCGGATAGGTAGAAGTGTCCCGGAGACTTGACGAAACTTGCTCTCAGTCAGGCTTCCATTAAAAATAACCAGTTAAAACATGTGTGAAAACTCACAAAAGAGAAAAGGTAGTAGTAGTAGTAGTAGTAGTAGTAGTATATAGACTGTTCTAAGATTTTGATACTTTGGTTTGGTTTCTTTCTTTAATGTCATATCGACCTTTGTGGTATCATTGCTGTTTTTCTACAAGCCTAGCTTTAGCATTGAATTAATGCCAAAGTCACCCATGAAGAAAAACAACAATGATACTATTCAGCTCACAGCAGATGGGATAAAGGGGTTCATACATTTCCTTCGGGGATAATATTTTGAGATGAAATAATTTTATGACACATACGAAGGTAGGTTGAAAATTCATATGCTGAACAAGATACTTTAATTCAATGTGACCAAATGAGGTTTATTTTTCAATATAGTCCTCTTTGCAGTCCACACACATCTATTGGCGTTTCAGTGCTTGGATTTCATTGGTTAAAAAAGCCATTAACAGTATATATGACCTTATCATATAATCTTTACAGTCAATGAACTTTTCAGCCCTCCCTCGTATTTCTGCTAACGGTTCCTGGGCAAAGATTTAATTCTTAAAAGAAAAGTAAAGGATTTGAATCAGATTAATACCAGTTGAAGGATCTTGTTCAAAACTGCAAATAGAATATGTAATATCAGAAAAAGACCTTGTCAGTATCAAAAAAAGATTATTAAATGAAAAACCGAAGAAGAGATATAAAAAACACAAAAATAAAACTAATTGAAAATGATAAATGTCGTGAATAAAACAAACTATGTGGTAGTGTAAATAACAAGAATAATGATAATAGGTTTATTGTTTTCGATCGGAAGTTATTTTAGCAAAGGGTACATTTTTGGAATCTCCTCAATCGATTTGTGTGTGTGTGTGTGTGCGTGCGTGCGTGCGTGCGTGTGTGTGTGTGTATGTGTGTGTGTGTGTGTGTGTGTGAGAGAGAGAGAGAGAGAGGGAAAGAGGGGGGATTGTTGTTGGTGGCTTTAAGGCGAAATACAGAGTAAACAAAAAGATTTGGTGACAAGCTACTTATTTATTTCTTAAGACGTATTCGAAAAACATCGTCTGATTGATAATCATCAAGGTCTAAGTATCCTTTTGAGAGATAAAAATGGAAAGAGATATTGTACTGTAGAATAAGATTGAAAGATAGAGAGGCAGGTATACAGAAAAAGAAAGTAGAGACAGAAAGAAAAAGCAGGAAAGAAAGAAAGAATATATATATATGGTTTACTCTACGTGAAACTTTAAAAAATAGACTTCATCTGTTGAGGAGTTATTTAAATCTTTGGGTTTATAACAACCCTTTCTGTTTCGAGACATGGAGTGGCTCTTTTAGATATACAACTGTAAATTTGTAACTGCCCTTTATTCTTGCTATGCTAATAGTTAACACACACACACACACACACACACACACACACACACACACACACACACACATATATATATATATATATATATATATACAATATATATATATATATATATATATATATATATATATATATATATATATATGTATACGATGCAACTTCACAAAAAATGTAAATATGAATGCACAATGAACGTAATTTCTAAATCTCTAGCCATAAAATAGCTCTAGACGAGTTGACATGCTATTAAAATCAGCCAACCAACCAATAAACCGACCTGAGTTTACATTTCAGCGGTGGTTTCTGCTGATTATTCTTAAGACCACAACTACTCACTATTCTGACAGCTATATTGAACCTATTTGTAACAATTTATATTTACACTTAAAAATAAGTAAATTTTCAACTTAGAGGATGTTCACTTTGGTTTATTATTTAGCTGCAAATAAACTGATAACAGATTTGATGAAAAATATCTTTCTTTAATTACTGAACATTCTAAATTCATGAAATATTCCTTAAACAAACAGAACAAAGAGATTAAAACTTTTCTTCTTCAGGAAAGACATACAAAATCAATGACACGGTCAGCGAGAAGTAAGGATCTACATCCAATTGAAAGTTTATATTATGACTTTAAAGAAAAGGTCCATGAGAAGTCTATATCCACTGAAGAGGAACAACTGCCATTCGAGAAAGTTGAAATCACTTAGATGAAGAATATTGCTTTAAATTAATGGAATTCGTGGATGAAAGATTTATGGTTGTCCTAAAACTTCAAGGAGGGGCTACTAAGTTAGAATTCTAATTTTCTTATTCAAAGAAATCCATATTTTTTCCTTAATATTAGGTTATTCCATGATATTTTCCATATTTCATGGCTTGGAAAAAATTTTACCGTTAATTTGAATAAATTAATTTAGTTTGTTTAAGGTATATTAGATGAAGCCAGAATGCTTAGCTTTTTAAGAAAAATTCTTTGCATCTTATCTGTTATAATACTTCTTTCTAGAGTTTTTCTTTGAGTAAAGGTCAACCTGCCCGTAGAACATTGATCATCAAAGTTTTTTTTATTAGATAGTTTTTGTTGTTGATAATGAATCTTTACGTAAATTATAGTGAGTTTTATAAGTACTAAAGTAGCTGTTGCGTGTATACCCGAATACACACACACACACACACACACACACACATATATATATATATATATATATATATATATATATATATAGATAGATAGATAGGGAGAGAGAGAACATGCACACACAAAACACAAAATTGCACATATGTACTTAAAAATATACATGTATTTGTAATAGGTTCAAATGTTTTACATATCTGTTCTGTACTTGAATGCTATGAACAATCTTGATGCAATAACGAGTTTGTACTCATGTCAATAAATTTGATGCATACAGAACCAACTGATATAGAAAATGATGCGAATAATGTTTAAATTCAATTCAAGTAGAAAAATCATAGATCCTTGTATGGAAATTTTCAAAATTACCAAATGTACACCTCCGCAGATCGACCACCATATTGGAAATCTTGTCTAAATAGATCACAGTTTTACATAAATAACGCTCCCTTAACGAAATTTGCAGACTTTCCAAGTTTCTCCGATCTTTCTTGTTTAAAGTCCATCGCAAAATTCCTGACTGAATATTAAGAATTTCATCTTTTAGAATTAAAACAAAAACATAATCATTAGAATATTGTTCTCTTCATGTTTCGCTGAAAATAATTTTACAGTGGATTTCAAAATCTTTTTTTCTGGTAAGTAGTCAAAATCTTGGAAAACGATTTAATATAAGTTCAGATTAATCAAATGGGATGTTCTGGATTCTTTAGCTGACCAAAACATTACTTTAGTAAAATTAAAAGACAATTTTAAAAATGGTTATCAACTATATCTAAAACCATATTGGATATTATGTTCCAGCATTCTCATATTTCCATCTTTTCTAAACCTTTAATCTTTCTCGGCAAAGGATTGTTCTTGTTGCTTTTTTGCAGTCTTCCAGGGAATTGAAGTTTTTCATAAAGAGAGAGAGTGGGATAAACAAAAACAGTTATATCTAATAAATATGACTAAGGAATGTGATAGTACTGACCATTGGTATGATAATGTATAGGATTGGATATATGTGCGTGCATATATATATATATATATATATATATATATATATATATATATGAATTTTAATACATATATACACCACTAGTCAAAAGTATTTGGTCACCCTCAAAATTTTTTATTTCTCATCTAAAAAGTGTTATTTTTGATAAAACAAGTAACTTGTTTCATCTTTATAGTTTTATTTATTATACTAAATACAAATCTTCCTGCGCCATTTTAAATACAAATTAAACCAAATAGAGAAAAATTCTTAAACTTTTGATTCCTCAAAATGACCCCCTTTAACTGCTATCACTACTTCATAGATTCTCGGCATAATTTCCACCAAAGATTGGAGGGAGACTATAGGTAGTTCTTCCCAGCTTTCCTGCCAGATTTGCTTAAGGCTGTGAGTTGTTTAGCTGTGACTTATCGGTCAAGTTCATCCCACACCATTTCAATAGGATTTAAGTTCGCTGATTGAGCCGGCCAAGGCATCAGTTGAAGGACATGCTGTTCATCTTTGTTTTTAATGTACCTCTGGCAGAGTTTACGAGTATGCTTACGGTCATTATCTTGCATGAGTACAAATCATTGAGTTATAAGCAGCGTTCCAGATGGGTTCGCGTGATACTGCAGTATGTTGTGATGGCCGGTCAGATTCAATGTGCCCTTCACCTAGTGCAAACCCCTGATTTTGCAATTTTCAAAAGCTCCCTACACCATAAAAGACCATCCTCCACCCTTTACGGTTGATGTGATACAAGGGGTTGCTGCTCTTTCACCAATTATTTGCCGCACATAAACCCTCATATTTGACCCAAAGATTCTGAACTTTGATTCGTTAGTTCAAAGGACTTTATCTCACCTCTCTATTGTCCAGTCTTTGCGCCCCTTGACCCACTGGAGCCTTTTGACATTGATTGGCTTTCTCAATTTTGATTTCTTTACAGCAATTCTGCTATATAAGCTAGCTTCACAGAGTCTTCTCCTCACTGTAGATGTTGACGAATTTTTTCACGACATTGGCTTGATTGTGCAGTGATGTTCTTTCACGCAAGCTGGTGATTCAGATGAAATTGTCTTCTGCATAGGCAAAACAGGTAGCAAGCTGTAATTCAACACGATATTGTCTCATGTGAGTTCAAGTTGTGGTATAATGTAACTTATGAAAAACATTTTATTCATGCTCAGTACTAAAGAAGAAAAATGCGTTCAGATAAATTTTTCAAAAGACATCAGGTTAAAGTTACTGAGAAAGACTTATGTTTAGTATAATAAATAAAAAACCTTTCGGTACTTAACTTGTTTAATAAATATAACACTTTTAGGATGAGAAATAAAGATTTTAGAGGGTTGCCAAATACTTTTGACTGGTAGTGTATATGTATATACAGGGACCTAGACATATCTGCATCGGTATGTGCAAGCATACGTTGGGAATGTGTGTTGTAGACGCAGATGAGTGTGTGTGTGTGTGACCGTACGTATTTTGTGTGTGCACTACTCATTCTCTTCTCCCAGTCTAATTGGAAATGGCCAGAAAAGGCTATGGAGACAATTCAGGCTGCAACTGAAAAGAGCTCAAGTTTATCACCACGGTTTTAGGATTTCCTAGAGACATAAAGTCTATACGTGACCCAGTCCCGGAAGTAGAGAGAAATTCACTCTTGCATATATATAAATGTAGTCAGTTGGTTTGAGCTGATCCGCTCCGGGCCGTGAAAGTGACCCAAAGATCTGCATCTTTCAAGTTGCAGTTAGATTTCAGCCCAAGTTGTTAGTGACCTGAGAGACGTGGTTAGCGGTTCCAGAGACAAAACAGCAGTGGCAAGCCAGAGTTAGTGTTGGTTGCACGCCACAGTGGGGAGAAGAGTCATCGAAAGGTCTCGAAGTGACCTTCCTTCTCTCCTCAATGAGCCGGTCCCGTCCTTCGAAAATGTATTTGTCTTTTCTTCTTCCTTTGTCCTTATGACACTCCTGGGCAGCGTGCACTGTGATATGCATCAGTAGAATGCAACAATGTGGAGTCTAATGTGCAAAAGTGCAACAAGATGCATCAAAGATATGCTTAAAGCACGAGGAGTAGTGCACGGCGGCAGGCGAGTCATTTACGTCAAAATTGGTGCCGTTTTGGACCAGGATCGCCGCTTGAAAAATTGCGGAATAGACGCACGAGAGAAGACAAAACCATTTCAAAGAAGAAGAAGAAGAAGAAGAAGAAGAAGAAGAAGAAGAAAACAGACATGGACGTCAAAAGGAAAAAAAAAAAAAGAAGGAAAAAAAGAGGAAAGTTAGAAAGACAAAAGAAATAAAACCATGATTGAAAGGAAAGAACAAAGCGTCGCACACGGTCGCCGTTGGAGAAGTATGGAACAGTCACAAAGAGACATTTTTTATGCGTGGATTCTGAGAGAAAGAAAAAGAGAAAAAGAAAACACTCGATGGAGAAGAAGAGGGAGAATGAGAAAAATGTATGTGTATGTGCGAGCACGTGTGTGTGAGGGAAGGACAAAATTCTTTTTTTAGAAATCCCAACTTATATCGAATACACACAGGAAAGAACACTCAAGAGACAATTTTTCTTTTTTGTTAACTCAAAAAGGAAAAAGAAAGTGAGAAGGAAAAAAAAAAAAGAAGAGAAGAAAAAAAAATTGAAGCTCTCTTAAAGGAAAATAATAAAAATGAATAATATAATAATAATAAAAATTCCACGATATATGGTTAAACAACCAAATTTTCTATATTTCGGGAAAATGTTTTCCTCTGGTGTTTTAATGGGTTTCCGGAGTTTTCTAGTTAATGATTCTAAAAGATAATACAAACGACAAAGTTTTAGAAAACAAATTTTATTCAAAAGAAACAAAAGAAAAGATAGAAATGATAAAGTATTGCAAATTTGTTGTGATTTGCGGAATCTATCAGAGAGAGAGAGAGAGAGAGTGTGTGTGTGTGTGTGTGTGTGAGAGAGAGAGAGAGAGAGTGTGTGTGTGTGTGTGTGTGTGTGTGTGTGTGTGTGTGTGTGAGAGAGAGAGAGAGAGAGAGAGAGTTTGTGTGTGTGTGTGTGTCTTGTAAACGAAGTTCTTTGAATTTTAGTTGTATTTCAAGGTTTCGTTGAATTTTTGGTTGATGTTTTTAGACTTTGTTTAATTTTAGTTGAGTTTTCTGTTAAGTTGACTTTTAATCAAATTCTTAGGTTTTGTTTGATTGAATTTTAGGGAATTTTCTGTTTCGTAGACTTTTTGTTGAATTTCAGGGATAGCTTCTTGCCAATTTCATCACTTTTTAACGTTTTTTTACTGCTTCACAGGCCGGCATCCAAGCCCGTGCGGAAGTTTCCAAGTCACAGTGGACGAAAATGGTGGGGGCAGCTCTTGGAGCCTTATTTTATAGGCCCACTTCTCAGCTCTGAAAGCGTTAAAGTTGGTATTAATTTGCCACGTTATAGTCAGTTTTATTCTTTTGTTTGAAATAAAATTTTATACTCTATTCATAATGTTAAAATAGAAAGAAAAAATAAGACTCTATCTCAAGTAGCAAACTTATAAATAAGATAATTATATCGAATCTTGATTTAGTTAAGTTTATTCAAATTACATTTTTTAAATAAAACAATTCATACTCATGTTGTAAATAAACGATTTGTAAATTTAAATTTGTATATAATTCAAATATAAATGATTTGTATATAAATTGATTGATAGCGAACAAGATATAAAGAACATATAAGAAATCTATTTAATCTGTTTTTTTTTGTTCGTGTGTGTGTGTGTGTGTGTGTGTGTGTGTGTGTGTGTGTGTGTGGTCAAACTATTAAGAAAGAAAACCATTTTTTGTTGTTTTGACTTTGTAGGTACAGCAAAAGAAAATAATTTTTCTCCTTGCACTCTTTCCCACATTTTTTACCCTCAGTTGTCGAAAGAGTTTGAAGTCAGTTTCGCAAGTATTTTTTGTCTTTTCAGAGAAGTTTGAGAACATTTTTTGAAACTATCATCGTCAAGTGATTGGGTTACGCATTTAATTTGTTTTAATTACTGTTAAATAGGATTTTTGTGTGGGTAAGCGAATTTTGCTTAAGCTTTGTCTTTACAACGTGGATTCATAGCTAGAGAATCATGAATTCAGGAAAAGGGTTTTAAAAACATATTTTCGTTTAGGGGGTAAGTAAATGAATGAATAAATATATTTCTATTGAAATACACAAATAAGAAACAAGGAGAAATGGTGTTTTGTGAAATACTCATTGATTACATGAGAAGGGAGGAGTCCTCTCATAATCGCTCATTTGGAAAACCTTTTTGGTATTAATTAAAGAAAACAAGGAGGAACAAATCCTTGATTTTATGCAGGACAAAGAAAGATGACAAATGATGATAAAATCCAGAAAAAGGAGAAGAAATTTGGAAAGGAAAAGGGAAAACAGACAGAAGAGTTGCGACATTTGAGCAAAAGAAAGAGGGAAGAGAAACGCACGATAGGGACATAAGTAGAAAGAAAGCGGAGAAAGAAAAGGAAGAGAGACGCAGGGTAGGACCATAAATTGAAAAAAAAGGAGGAAAAAAAAGGAAGAGAAACGCTGCAAATATGCAAAAATGCAAGATATACATAGTGCACAAGGAAGAGAAGTTTAAAAAAATGATAGATGAAGAGAAAATTTGAGAGAAGGTAGAAAAGGAGAAAAGATAAGAAAGACCGATAAGGGAGGAGGAGGAGGAGGAGGAGGAGGAGGAGTAAAAAAGGAACAAATGCCAAAATCTTTACGATAGATAAATAACGAAGAGGTGGATTGAAAGAAAAAAAAAGAAATAAACTATTATAAAGGATGTAAGAAATAGTAGACGAAGACAGTAAAAAAAGAGAGATTAATTCGACAGAAAAAGGAGATTAATTCGAGAAAAGAGGTAATAACTTCAAGAAAAATGCTCGGCCAAGCAAAGGGCGTCTGAGTGCATTGGCATAAATAAATAAATATATAAAGCGAAAAAAAAAAAAAAAAAAGCTGAGAGACTGATAAAGTTTATACATGCTGTATATTATTTTCTTTTTAAGCCTGTATTTTGGTGTTCGTATTTTTTTAATTGTTGAAGGTTTCAACCATTTTTTAAGTTGATTCCAATTACGTAATGTTTTTTTATCATTTTTAATTTTTTGATTTTTTGATTTTTTTCATGGACTGGAAATTTCTTCCATATATTATTTTGGGGGTGATTACCCACCCCGCTTATTTTGGGTTGCAAGGCGATTAGGGACCCTCAGGTTATGTACTGTTATAGCGTATATAAAATTCGCCATTTTGATTGTACCATTGTTGCTATTTTTCTCAATAGTAAATGACACTTTTCTTCTCGGTGTCTCTATCCTGGGATGGTGTGGTCCGTCGGTTTCTTCTGTCAAACTTTAGTATCGAAGGAGATAGGAAAAGGAAAAGTGCCCGTTCATTGGCTTTACTCCCAGATCTCATCTGGCCAGTTAGGGTCCTATCTAAGTGTCAAATAAGACGATTCAATCATGCACAAAACTTGAAACCATTTAACAAATAATTAATATTAGATATAATTGTTAGTATGAGATAGCAATTCTTGAAGCTATTTAGTGTCCTTGTTGTGACATTAAACTGCATCTGGTAGTGATATTCCAGCTTGGGGAATGTAGTGTATCATTACTCTCAGGTTCACTCTGACCCAGAGGGTCCGGTCTACGGTCAAATAGAACAATTCACTTAGCGATTATTATCATCAGTTTACTAGAAATTATCATAATTAGTTATTTGAAATCCTAAAGCTGTGTGCAAGTTGTTTGTATTCGATCGTAATACTTGATAATATAATTACTAATGCGAAATAGTGATACTTGAAATTATTTGTGTGCAAATAAATGAGCTCTGTTTAAAAATAAAGTTACCTTCAAACTATTCGCTTACAAATATATATATATATATATATATATATATATATATATATATATATATATATATATATAAAGACCTGATTTGGCATTGAATAATCATCAAAGATTGATATGCCATAAAGCCAAATAACCTAAGCTTTGTAGGGAACGAATAAATAAATTAAAAAAAAAATTAGATTGAATTAAAAAAAAAAAGAAAACTATTAAATTTGCAGAAACTTCCAGAAATCCCTGACAGGAAAAAGGGACGATGCATGCGGAAAGAAAAAAGCGAAAAAGAAGACAGCAACAGATCGGAGACGAAGACGTTTGTTTGATATTTTTCCTTTATTTCCTGGGGTTTCAACAACCATTCCATGGGTGAGGGAGTTTTCCCTGAATACAATTGAAATGGTTGAATCCCCCAGTTAAGGTGTCTAAAACACGTTAATCGTTTCTTGCATATATTTGTCCTCGTTTGGTATTCAAAGCTTCCATAAGGGTCAGTTTCTTTTGGAAGTTTGTCAAAGTCCAGTTGTTTTAGTTTGTAGTTCCATTTCGTAGCCTTTTATATTTCGGCTTACTGTTAACCGAGAAAGAGCAGCTACTGGATGAAAGGGACTAATCAACTCCTCGTCCAAAGACGTACGCGTGGCGCCCAGAAAACAGTTAGCAATGGTGTTGTCAAATCGCCGGTCACTACCTGAAAGAAAAAATAAGAAAAATGCATGTTTTCTCTTCAACCAAATAATCATTCAGTCGAAAATTAGAGAAAAAAAAAACCGATTTATTCCCCAAGAACGTTTTAAGAGTAAAACTTATGTGCAGTCACATAGCAATGATGTGCGGTTTTTAGTTGGTTACAGTCACACACACACACACACACACACACACACGTATATATATATATATATATATATATATATTTACCGACCCTTCTGCACGAGCGTGATGTAAAATAAGGTCGATTTTTAAGAAGAGTTTAAATGGCTTGAATTCAGAGTTTTCCTTCTCCGAGACCGGTTGTCAAACTAAGAATAAGAACCCAGTCAGCCCTACTATTTCCCTATAGCTAGAAGAAGAATGGTTGAATGCCTATCTTTCCCAAAGATTACAAGTAATACTAAGCTACGTCCACGATTTGAACTCGGGTCACTGTGCCCATTTCCTTCGAGATAACCATTACATCACGAGAGTCTATCTCTCTCTCTCTCTCTCTCTGCATATATATATATACATGGGTGTGTGTGTTTCATCTATTAAATTCACAGTATTATATATATATATATATATATATATATATATATATATATACTGAGAATTTCATTAAAAGATAAAATACATCTTAAATTTAATAAATTTAATCACGTTTAATTTTGAGACTTATCAATAAAGTTGTGAAATTAAATAGTCTATTCTAAAATGTAAGATCTTAAAAACGTTTTTAATATAAAAAGCAAGCTATGCCAAGTTGTTCTTTCGTAAATTAAGCTGAGTTTGGCACAAGGTCAGACGTATGAGGCACCCAGTGAGAATTTAACTCACTGATACTGGACTTGCTAGCTTAGCTCGCTAATCATTTCACCATACGAGGCACTCAGGCAATGTCACCTAGTTATGTTCGTACTAATATAATTTGTTTTATTATTCTATTATTATATAGATGTTTTAAATGGCTCGTGAGATGCGAACAACTTTTTCACGAAATTTTGAGCCTCTGCATTTATACAAACACATACACACGCATGCACACATTATCTTTTATTAAGACCTGTTGTATTTGAAACTAATCAACGCTTGTGTATACAGGTGGTGGAGAGAGAGAGAGAGAGAGAGAGAGAGAGAGAGAGAGAGAGAGAGAACAAAGTCCGCCTGTGTCTGTGTGTTCGCATGAACAAGGTGCATCTGCTGATTTATCTTCTTTAGTGTAGATGAAGTGCCAAGCAATAGATTTACTTAAGCTGCAATGGCAAATATCCACCCCCACCACCACTAGTCCTGTTGTCATCTCTCTACCACTACATCCGTTACTGAGCGATTCACCAAGAGGAAATGACGTCACGGTGACATCATTGGACATAACTTGTTGCTAACCTGCCAGTTGAACGATACCCGTATGCAGCAGTTAGTCTTTTTTTTTTCTTAACAATCTTTGTCTTTTGAGTTTTAGTGGTAGTCATGGTAGTAATTGTAGTAGTAGTAATGGAAGAAGAAAAAGAGAATGAGTAAAAGAAGGTTGTTGTTCAAGAGTTACAACTATAAATAAGAAAACATTATTAACAGATATGCAATGCAAAAAAAAAAAAAAAAAGAATTTCGTTTTCGCTTAGTTCTTCCTTTCTTTATTTTCAAAATACTAACTTAATTCTAATGGAAGATTTCAACCAGTAGCCCTAACTCTAAAAGTTGTCTGTTATTTATGCAAATGTTAAATACCGATTCTGACTTCATCTTGCAGACTCAGATCAAGAAAAAAAAAAAGACCCATAAAAAGGAACACACATCTGTGGGTTTTTTTTTTTAATTTTAACTTTATCAGTTTTCCTTCCTACTTTGAGACCGTTTAGCAATCGACGCAGTAACACTGATGTTGCTAACTATCTGCTTCCTTTCATTAATCGTACTGAATAATACTATTTTTTACTCTAAAGTATTTTTTAAATTTTTATGTTTATTTTTTTAAATACACATTAACGATTTCTCCTCAACTAGTTAAATGATCGATGACGGAAAAATCCATATTAAAAACAAACTTTAAAAACTGACTTTCTTCTGTCTATACAGAGAATTTTGTCTTTTTCGTTGTTAACAATGGTGCGTGTTGCGTGCAGGTGGGTGGGTGGTTGCGCGTGAGTAGATCGGAGCGGGTGGATGTAGGGGTACCTGTTAGAAATGCCAACAAATGGGTAGCAATAAAGAGGTTAACTTTTACATCAATATTACTAAACCTGTCACATACAATCACTTAAAAAAGATCACAGACACACACGCACAGACACGCACACACATATATATATATGTATGTGTGTGTGTGTTTATCCTTCCACTATGTACTTGAGATGATATCATTTTCCCCACCAATGGATGTAGTTAGCGAGTAGATAAGGGTAAATATTAGAATTTTGAGTGTTGATCTGAAAGGCTGAAAATTCTTCAATCTTAGATAATTAGTGCAATACAACTTCTTAGATTTAATTCCCAAACATTTGCCCTTGTGACAAACTAAGCTAAGCTTATTAAATACCTAAGTACATATCTACCCAACCCCTCTAATTTCGGTTATTGTAATCTCTGTCGAGGGATAATACACCTAACAAAAAAGAGGTGTCTGGGTATGACACTGAACTGCAACTGATGGTGAGGCTTTACTTATGTAGTTCTGGGCGTAGATGATAAGTCTTGAGAATCGTCTAGACGGAAGCACATGGTTCTTATAGAAACCGAGGATGCGGTAAGCTAGAAACTTGGACTTCAAATATATATATATATATACATATATATACATATATGTATGTGTGTGTGTGTGTGTGTTTAATGACACGTGTATGTGTGTGTGTGTATCTAATGACATAAGTTTACCCGCTTCTCAAATAAAAATAGCGGGGTGACCTGGGTATGACACTTATCAGCATTAGATAGAAAGGTTACAATTCTGAAGGTCTAAGGAGCACCCCTCCATTGCCATTACTCCCCTTACCTTTCTGACCCGTAGTGTTAGTAAGAGGCAAATAAATCTGTTTGAAAATAATTCGTATTCGATAAGAATACTTGATGCCATATAACTGAGTGTGTTGTAGAGCCGTGATACAACTATATGTATACATATACATGTGGAAACATAATTAACACAATAATGACGAACGAACACACTTCTTTAGAAAAATATACCTCTCACACTTTATTCTCGAAAGGTTTGTGTGTGAAAGGTGAGTTGGAGACGGAACAGACTGCAACATATTGACCCCAAGATCCTCTGACTAAAGCAGCACTTCTTTCTCATTCTGCTGGGCTGCTCAACCGGGGGTCACTGAGGGCCGCAAGCCCTCTGTCTCGAGCTGGTTCTCACTGTCTCGAACTGGAACTGGAACTCTAACTGCAACTGACTCCAACTAACCCAAACCGTCTGTGGCACCGGGTTATATAATTGTTTGACGTGCACCTGCTTCTTGTGGGTATCGCAATTGAACCGAATTCAACACGTCCACAGGTCAAGGTAATACCCTGATATCTTCGACCGGATGCACCTGTTATTTACACAGGTGCATCTCTTAATTGACAGCTCGGTCGAGGGCCAATATATTACAAGTGTACAAATAAATATTATTAAATAGAAATAATTAGTTGAAACCAAATAGTTATTAGAATTAGATAGGAATATTTTAAACCTTAAGACTGTGTGCAAATTATTTGTATTAGAGACGAATACTTGATATCATATAACTGTACATTATTTGTGTTAAAAATAGTTACTTTAATTGTTTACTAAGGATTATTGATTATTTTGGATATTTGGTTTAATGGCATATTAACCCTTGATGTTTATTTAGTATCAAATTCTGTTAATACACATATATGATTTGTAAGTGACAACTTTGTAGGTAACGTTGTTTTTAAACACGTTAAAGCTTATGTGTTTGCACACCGTTAAAAGGTTTCTGGTAATTCTATTCATAATTTATATTCCTATTAAATACAATTAACTTATACATAGCTGTATTGTTTCGAATAGCTGATAATAATTATATTAATCCCCAGTTCTATTTACCCATAGATAGAACCCTAACTGGTACTCCGTGTCTGAGTAGACCTTAGAGTAATGGCCATGAAGGGGTACTCCACATTCCATAAACTTAAAGACTGGAACCTCATCATCATGTACAGTTTAATTTCAAACCCTAGTCATTAAATGATTTCAATAATTGCTAACACTAATAATTATTTTCAACAATATTCATTCGTTTGCATACGGTTAAATTGTGTCAATATTGCCATGTAATGCTAATAATTCAATTTGATAATAGTCATTTGTTTGCACACAGTTAATCATTTCAAGTATTGTTGTGTAATACTAAAGATTCAATCTAACATCAGTCATTTGTTTGCGTACAGTTAAATCATTTCAAGTATTGCCATGTTGTACTAATAATTTAATTTAGCATCACTCATTTGTTTGTACACTGTTAATTGTGTCAAGTATTACTATGTAATACTAATAATTCAATTTTATATCAGTCATTTGTTTGCACACATCTAAATGGTTTAAATTATTGCTATGTAATACTAATAATTCCGTTTAACATCAGTCATTTATTTGTATACAGTTAAATTGTTTTAAGTATAGTAAATGATCAAATATTTCTGTTTGACTAATAGATTGGACCCTAAAATGTGTTACCAATCCGGGTCAGAGTGAACTTGGGATTAATGGCAGCTCCAGGACTGGATCTTTACTATCGAATGCAGTTTAGTGTCATAGCCCCAGGTAACTTGTTGTCTTTACCCCCCGCTGGTCAAGTACAATCGGCGAACTGTACTGCCTCAGCAGACAAGCTGATAAGGATTACTTGAAACCATCTAACTGTGTGTACTCAAATGATGATTATTACAAAGAAATGAAAATATATTATAATCGTCAAGTTTCTCTAACAGCGTAGATTTCCCTGACTTTCTCTCTTTATCTGTCCCTAATATTCATCGTTCTCGGTATGTCCCCCAAACTACTTCCTGTGTCCTCACAGGACTGATGTAAATAAGTTCTTGTTGATCACCCAACACTGGAACGTCCAGTTGTAGGTGTTCATAAAAGGATGTCACCTATGAGTTCGTCCTTCCTTCTCCAGTTTAGTCCCGTATGTTTTGTTCCTTTTATTGGGATAGTTTTTGAGAGGGTAGGTAGGTGGCCGACTTCCAAGATTTGTTCAAGATATCTCGTAGCATTATTGTGTAGTTCCCTTCTAACCTTTTGTCTATTCATTTTATTAGCATTCATGTAGCGAATCCATACAGTAGTATTGACGCAGCCACAGCTTAGAATAAATCCTGTTTTATTTTATCAGATAGATCAGAGTTCCATATGATCAATAGCCGATCGATAGTTGTCCACACTTTTGCTTGGCGTATATTAACATCACTTTCGGTAGATGAGATATTGCTGTTGAGGTATATGAACTTGTCAACTTATTTTAGAGATCTTACTGTTTAGAGTGGAGATGGCTCCTTCTTGTTTAAAACACATGTACTCTGCTTTATTTGCATTCATGTGAAGGTCAATGCCTCCTGCTGTTTTCTCACAAGAATTCGAACACTAAAGATTAATGAGTTCCATCTGCAGTTGTAATGATACTTCGTTAATGTTTACATCATAAAACGAAGCGAATATTTCATTAGTTAGGTGAAGGGCTGCACACGGTTAAGAACAGGTGTTAGATACACCTATTCTTGACTGATGCTGTAGTAAATCTAAAGAGCCAAGTCAACTATGTTGAGGGAAGAAGAGATAGATTCATGCCTTTTTCCAGGGCATGTACAGGAATAAAGTATTTTACAAGTTTCTTTGGTAACCACTATGATTGCTATACTCAGAACGTTTTGGCTGCTGTACTCTCCGGCTTTGTGCCGGAGTCTTTTGTCCAACTCGGTAAGCTTTCGGCAACTCAGAACTTAACCCTTTTCATTCCTCCGTCCTTGTGGTTATCTCACATGTCTTTTTTTCACCGCTATTGGAATTGGGACCAGAGATTGAACTCACAATCTAAAAATTATATAGACAATTAATGAAAAGATTTTCCGAGTGAGTGAGATAAATACTCGGACACATTATCGAGAACTTCACTAGTAGAGTCGTTCCCGTACACTTGCAGTTTCAATTAAATTCATTAACTAAATACAATATCATCGATTTGTTGGGAAATGTAAATGGGCAAAGATCATAGACAACTCGTCTCTTACATTTATAGGTCTCAACAATGTTTGTCATTTTGTTATATAACTGTCACAAAACAAGTGAATGAACGTTCAAATAAAGCTAAAGTAGGACATAATCATTTCAACTCTTGAATAACATCATCTATGACTCCACTATTGCTACGCGATTAATATTGTAACATAAAATTTACGTGCACATAAATTCTACTTTATGAGACTTCCTATGTTACAAAAAAGAAAGAGGTTGGCTTGAGAGAGAGAGAGAGAGAGAGAGAGAGAGAGAGAGAGAGAGAGAGAAGGAGGGAGAGGAGGGGGGAGAATGCTGTTTGAATTTATGTAAACGATAGAAAACAAAGATGTTCGAACAGTTGCAAAAGGATTCCAAATTTTAATGTTTTTATCAATCTATTTTTGATAGGTTATTTACAGACTGGATATAAACTTGAATTGTAAATGAAATAATGGCCTAATCCGAGTAATGGCTCACAAGTTTTGTTGGATATTACTGCGTTAAAAGAAGTTCGATCCTCACAATGTATCTCAGTGAAGATCAAACTTGTTGCCTTGTGCAAGACTTAAAACATATCTTGAAATCTTTTTTCCTATCTAAAATAGCTGAATATTTCTTAGCAGCGGCGGTATTTGGTATTCGAGCCAAATAAAAAGCAAAGAATTCAAACAAATGATTTTGGAAGGCTTGGGAGAAGATAAGGCTCTTACTATTCTAAATAATCTCTATTCAATCTTGTGTCAAACACAACTGAGCTTAGGGAATACATTCATGAGAAAAGTTTAACTTCTCTGGCTATCATTTGCGATTTCAAAGTTGTAAAAAGTTTAATGATTAAAACCTTTTGTGACAGTGTCTTAAAACTTCTTGTAAGACTGATTGTACTGTTTACAGAATTTTCGAGATTACGAACATTGTTGTAATTAAGTTTCTGATATTTGCAAAGTGATAGGGTAATCATTTTAATAAAATGTTCTTAAGTAAGGCTAAATTCTTCTTTTCATTTCAGTGACTGGTTGGTTTTTTGTTTAAACACTGCTTCGATTTGAGTGATGAAAGGACAAAAACTTATTATACAAAGGTTTAATATAGATTTAATACAAATTATACAAAAGTAGAATATGTATAAATTAGCATAGAAGAAATGAATTTATTCAGTATACGAAAAGACAGTTTGTTGTCATCATTCCCTGATCTACTCTGATCTAGATTGGTAGTTCCTGTTAGGGTTCTACCGATGAGCCAAATAAATCTGTTCGGGTACTATCTATGGGCCAAATAAATCGGTTAAGGTCTTATCCAGAGGCCAAATAAATATGTTAGGGACTCATCTATGGGCCAAATAAATATGTTAGGGACTCATCTATGGGCCAAATAAATCTGGTTTGGTTTGTTTGGTTTGATGGCATATCAACCTTTGGAGGTTATTTAATGTCAAATCCATTTTTATGTAAATAATCTGTTCTATTGAAAACAGTTCAGTTTACCATAAGTACACAGTTTAATTGTCAAAAACATTTCCATTTCAAACTATTTAAGCAGTTATATGTAATAATTCAGTTAAGTGTAAATACAGTTTTAATGTCGAAAAACAGTTCTATTTGAAATAATTCAGTTAAGCATAAGCACGCAGTTTAAGTGTAAGTACGGTTTAATTGTCAAAAACGTTTCTATTTTAAGCTATTCTGTTTACTCAATGCATTTTAGCATAAGTATGCTGTTAGTTCTATTTAACCCATAGATAGGGCCCTATCAGGTGCTACCACTCTGGGCCAGAGTGGACCTGGGAGCGATGGCAATGAAGGGGTACTCCGCATTCCCCAAAGCTCCTGCACCGCTGGAACCTCACCATCAGATTGTTTAGTGTCATATCCAGGATACTCGTTAGTGGGGGGTCTTACCCCTCTGCAGAGGTGCAGTCAGTGTATTCTACAGCCCCAGCTGACTGGGCAATACACAGATTTAAATGTCAGACAGTTTTATTTCAGATAATTACAGTTCAGCATAAGTACACAGTTTAGATGTCAAAAACAGTTCTATTTCGAGCAATTCAGTTCCAATGTCAAAACAGTTCTATTTTAAGCAATTCAGTTTAGCATAAATACGCAGTTTAAATGCAAAAATTAGTATAGTGAAAGAAGCACGGTTTTGTTCTATTTAACCCATAGATAGGACCCTTATCAGGTGCTACCACTGCGGGCCAGAGTGGACCTGGGAGCGATGGCAATGAAGGGGTACTCAGCATTCCCCAAAGCTACAGCATTGCTGGAACCTCACCATCAGATTGTTTAGTGTCATATCCAGGACACTCGTTGGGGGGGTCTTACCCTTCTGCAGAGAAGCAGTCGGTGTATTCAGCCGACTGGGCAAAAATAAATCTGATAGGGTACTATCTATGGGATAAATATATCTGTTAGAGTACTGTCTATGATCCAAATAAACCTGGTAGGGTGCTATCTATGGGCCAAATAAATCATTTAGGCTTCTATCTATGGGCCAAATAAATCTGTTGAAGCCTCATCTATGGGCCAAATAAATCTGTCAGGGTCTTATCTATGGGCCAAATGCATCTATTAGAATTCTATTTATGGGCTAAATAAATCAGTTAGGGTCATATCTGTTGCCAAATAAATCTGTTGAGGTCTTATATGTGGTCCAAATAAATCTGTTGGGGTCTTATCTGTGGGCCAAATAAATATTTTAGGGTCCTATCTATGGGCCAAATAAATCTGTTAGGGTCTTATCTATGTACCGAAAAAATCTGTTAGCGGTCTATTTGTAATATAATGGCCGAGGGATTTCGTTCTATATATCTTGCCTTTGTGTTTAGTTAGGCTGAGAACCTTTCGGCTTAGGTGCAAACTTGAGAACAGGTGTTAACGCACGCGCGGAGAGGATGTGTCGTTCACAGATGTCAAAATAAAAATCCCAGATAGAGGATGTGACCAGAGATGTGAATGACGTCATGCACCGGAAGCGTGCGCAGAGGATTTTGGGAGATTTGAAAAAGTCAGTAGAGTTGGGTTCCTGGCTCGGAAGAAGGGTGACATTCGCTTGCTCGCCGAGGCCTTGTGGCAGGTGCCACACGTGTTGCAGGCAGGGGGGGACAGATAGAAAAGCCAGAATAGAAAGAATGTGTATCTCTCTCCTTATGTCGAAGAACCTTTAAACTCAAAGGTAATAAAAAGTTTCGTACCTGAACTAAGAAGTCGTAAGTGTTTTTCGTGTTTCGGGATTCCTATGTTCTATGTATATATGTTATGAACATTCTATGTACGTTTCACATATCCGGATATCTGGCTATGGAACATATTTATCCGCTAAATGAATATGTTAGGGTTTTATCAATGGGCCAAAAAAACTGATCGGGTCCTATCTATGGTCGAAATAAATCAGTTAGTTCCTATCTCTGAGCCAAATAAATCTGTTAGGGTCTTATCTATGGGCCGAATGAATATATTAGTTCCTATCTATTGGCTAAAAATATCCGTTAGGGTCTTACCTACGTGTCAATAAAAAAAATCTGTAGTTCCTATCTATGAGTCAAAAAAATCTGTTTGGGTCCTATCTATGAGCCAAATAAATATGTTAGGGTCCTATCTATGGGCCAAATAAATCTTTTAGTTCACATCTGTGGTCAAAATAAATCAGTTAGGGTCCTATCTATGTGCAAAATAAATGTTAGGGTTCTATCAATGGGCCAAATAAATCTGATCGGGTCCTATCAGCCAAATAAATCTGTTAGGTCCTATCTATGGTCCAACTAAATCTGTTAGAGCCTTATCTATGGGCCAAAGAAATCTGTTAAGGTCCAATCTATGGGCCAAAGAAATCTTTTAGGGTCTTATTTATGGGCCAATTAAATCAGATTGAATCCTATCTATGGGCCAAATAAATCCGATAGGGTCCTTTCTATAGGCTAAAAATATTTGCTAGTGTTCTATGTATAGACTAAATAATTCTGTTAGGGTTCTTTCGATAGGCCAGTAAATCTGTTAGGGTTTCGTCGATTGTCCAAATAAATGTGTTAGAGGTCTCTTTATTGGCGAAATAAATATGTTAGGGTCTTATCTATGGGACAAATCAATCTGATAGGGTCCTATCTATGGTAAAAAAGTCTGTTTAGGTCTTATCTATGGGGTAAATAAATCTGTTAGTTCCTATCTCTGGGCCAAAAAATCTGTTAGGGTCTTATCTATGGGCTAAGTAAATATAAGGTCCTATCTATGGTCAAAATGAATTTGTTAGGGACTTATCTATGGGCCAAATAAATCAGTCAGTTCTTATCTAAGAGCCAAATAAATCTGTTAGGGTTTTCTGGGCAAAATAAATCTGTTAACGTCCTATTTATAATCCAAATAAATCTGTTAGGGTCTTATATAATGGGGTAAAAATCTCTTAGGTTCCTATCTATGGTCGAAATTAATCAGTTGCGGTCCTACCTATGGGCCAAATAAATCTGTTAGGGTTCTATTTATGGGCCCCCAAAATCTGATAGGGTCTTATCGATGGCCGAAATAAATCTAATAGGGTCCAATCTATGGACAAAAATCTATTAGTTCCAATCTCTGGGCCAAATAAAACTGTTAAGGTCCTATCTATTGTCCAAATAAATCTGTTAGGGTCTTATCTATGGACCAAATAAATCTGTTAAGGTCCTATGTATGGTCCAAATAAATCTGTTATGGTCCAACTATGGTCCAAATGCATCTGTTAGGGTTCTACCAAGGGCCAATTAAATATGTTTGGGTCCTATCTATGGGCCAAATAAATCTGTTATTTCCTATCTATTGGCGAAATAAATCCGTTAGGGTCTTATCTATGGGCCAAATAAATCTATTAGGGTTCAATTTTCGGGCCGAATAAATCTCTTAGGGTCCTGTCAATGGGCCAAATAAATATGGTAGGGTCTTATCTTTGGGCCAAATCAATCTACTGGGGTTATATTTATGGGACAAAACATCTTTTAGGGCCCTATCTGTTGGCCTACCAAATGAATCTATTAGGATTCTATTTATGGGCCAAATAAATCTGATAATATCCTCTCTGTGTGCCAGATATGTCTTTTAGGGTCTTATCTATGGGACAAATAAATCTGTTAGCGTCTTATCTATGGGCCAAATGAATCTATTAGGGTTCTATTTATGGGCCAAATAAATCTGTTAGGGTCCAATCTATGGGCCAAATAAATGTGTTTGGGTCTTATTTATGGGCCAATTAAATCTGTTAGGGTCATATCTATTGGCCAAATAAATGTATTAGTGTTCTATTTATGGGTCAAATAAATCTCTTAGGGGGCCTATCTCTTGACCAAACAAATCTGTTAGTTCCTATCTATGGGCCAAATAAATCTGTTAGGTTTCTATGTATGGGCCAAATAAACCTGTTAATCTCCTGTCTGTGGGCCAAATAAATCTGTTAGGGTCTTATATATGGGCCAAATGAATCTATTAGGGTTCTATTTATGGGCCATATAAATCTTTTAGGGTACTATCTATGGGCCAAATAAATGTGTCTGGGTCTTACTTACTGCCCAAATAAATCTGTTAGGGTCATTTCTATTGGCCAAATAAATCTATTAGTGTTCTATTTATGGGCCAAATAAATCTGTTGAGGTCCTATATGTGATCCAAATAAATCTGCTGGGGTCTTATCTATGGGCCAAATAAATCTTTTAGGGTCTTATCTATGGGCCAAATAAATCTGTGGGACAAATAAATCTGTTAGGGTTGTATTTATGGGTCAAATAAATTTGTTAGTGTCCTATGTATGAGCCAAATAAATCTGTTAGGGTTCTATTTATGGGCCAAATAAATCTGTTTAAAAGTTATTCGAATTAGATAAGGTCATGTGTAAAAAAATTCTCTTAAGAAACAACTCCTCCAAAAATGTAATTATAAATGTACAATGAACGTGGTTCTCTAACTTCTCGTCATAAAATAACCCATAATGGTTTGACATGCTGTCTCAATTAATCAATCAATCAATCAATCAAACATAGGATGATAAACATAGTGTATATTTATGAAAATACAGAAGAAAATTTTTGAAAGTAAAAACATTCATAGTTATTATAGTAGGGTATTTTCATTTATTGGGAAATAATAATGATATGAAAATAATAATGAAATGAAAATAATAATGATATGAAAATAATGATATGAAAATAATGATGAAATGGAAATAAAAATGATATGAAAATAATTATGGTGAAGATGATAATGGTGGAAATAATAACGAAATGAAAATAATAATGAAATGAAAATAATAATAAAATGAAAATATTAATGATATAAAAATAATGAATTAAAATAATAATGAAATGAAAATAATAATATGGAAATAATGAAATGAAAATAACAATGATATAAAAATAATAATGAAAAGAAAATAATAATGATATGAAAATAATGATATGAAAGTAATAATGAAATGAAAATGATAATGAAATGAAAACCAAATTATTTTTAATGAAATTAATTATCCAAGGTTATAACTGATATTCTAATTTAAAATATTTCTTAAATACTTTTATAATTTGTTAAGAAATTATAAAAGTATTTTAGCAATATTTTGATTTCATTTATCTAACTCATTAACTAAGCTTAAGTTAAGCGATTTGAATCAATTTCAGAGAAGTGGAGGTTTTTATCTGTGAGTTGGTTTACTCTGGGTTGATAGAGGTAGAGGTAGAGGTAGAGGTAGAGGTATTCCTTGGAAGAAAAAATGTGTAGTTTGGAGATTAAATCTCTCGGAAGGACGTCAAATTTAATAAAACGCAAAAGTAATAAAAACAACTATATCTATTGAATAATACAGTCTTAGTTTTGAAAGAGTTAATTTATCAGTTGACATGACGAACATTTAATATACTTGAATATTGGACATTAACAAATAAATGACAATGGAGACAAATCAGAAAACCTACAGGAAATGTCTGTGTATATGTTCCCAAGAACAATAGGAGCAGGAACTATTTTACGTGTTTACAGTTGTGTATGAGTAACAAATGATAAAATAAACAAATAGAATCCTATATAACGAATGCCATATCAAAGCGTAGGCTAGACTGCTGAATTTTATTTATCAAAAATTGAAGATCTGAGATTATTTTGTTCATGTCTATGCCTTATATAAAAACTTAATCGATACAGGATATCTTTTCTTTTAAACTAAAAACTTAAAAATATCACAAAACAAATAAAAATAAAGCAGCACACTTCTCTCTCCATTGTTTTGAGTAGGTTGTGATTTTGCAAAGTAAAATGACATTTCTGATGAATCTATCCATATAGCAAAACGTGTCAATTTAATTTTCCATATTGTCTTCCTTTTCTCATACATACATATATATATATATATATATATATATATATATATATATATAAAGATCATTTACCATGATAAAGACGTGGTAAAGGCAAAGACAAATTATGGGCCAACCTCTTCAATCTCTTCCCCTGCCCTGTCGTTGAGGCTTAGAATACGCTAAAAGACTCACACCACATAATCTGTAAAATGCCTTAAAAATCAATCAATGAATTATCTTTAACAGCATAATTTTACCGGTGATTCTATACGTGGGGTATCCAAAGAAGATAAAACAGAGACTGTGAACACATTTGACGCCAGGTAATTCAGTAGCGGAAAGAAGTGGAGTTTGTAATCTCGGAATACTGAAGGTAAAAGTTCCGCTGAGCAACTGGTGAATCAGTGCAATTGTCGAGTGGTATCTGAGAGGCCCCAAAGATCTCTACAATGACTGGAAGATGAAATTGTCAAGTGATTCGGGACAATGTAGAGAAGAAGGGCAAAATCAAGAACGAAATGGCCATTGTGGCCAGCAATGTGGAAAACATCGGATAACCTGACCAATAAGGGAATCAGAGAAATGATTCTAAATGATGTTAGTATATATCATCATCATCATCATCATTTTCGCCAAAGCATGCGCACAGCATGAGTTGCTTTCATTTTTCTTTCTCTCGCAATCCATCCCTATCGGCCATTTCTTAGTAAATCTTCTAGATGGCATCCAGTGTCTGCAGAGAGATGATGAATGTTATGTGCTTACTGATCGGTCAACACTAAAGTGTCTATGTGTAGAAGTCCATTGAAGAACTTTGTTTATGAGTTCATACTTACTTTTCTGCGCTGACAAGCAGTCTTGTTCGTCTTTCTTGGATGGTTTGTGAGATGGGTGGTAAGTGGCCATAGGACTGCTTTTTAAGTTAAGTGCTGCTCCCAGGATTTGTTGAAAACAGCACGCTGCACTTTTGAGAGAGAGAGAGAGAGAGAGAGAGAGAGAGAGAGAGAGAGAGAGGGGGAGATGGAATATTTATGGAGAATTTTTCAAGAACATTTCATCAATAGTTTATAAAAGAGTTGCTATGCCACACAAGAAAGGACGAAAAATTGAATGGTAAAGTAGCATATCCATTCTTTAAATGAAAATTCTCTTTTGGTATCCAAAAGTATTCAACTGACCATTTTTGATATCTTATCTTGTAATATCTGAGACGCTGTGACGGAGCAAAATGACTCTTTAAAAGAATACCACCTATCTTTTTTCATTCACCAAGAAGGATTGATTGGGCGACTAAAAATATAGACCAAACTTTTTCTTCATAGAATACGGAAGAATATTTTTTCGTTACCAGTGGAGACTTGTCACGTGGTCTAATGTTGAATGAAATGAGCGCACAACAGCCGGGGACGACGGCGAACGATGGGGGAAGGATAAGTCGAGTGATGCAAACACGTTACTTAAGTAGCAGTCCCAGATAGGCAACAATCTAATTGGCTGATACATTGATGACATCACATTTTGTTTCCTTTTTAATCATACCTCTTTTTTGGTTGTTCATTCTTTAATAGCTGATGACTTTTCATACGAGATAGACGATTTGCATTTTTATAAGGATTGGCTGGTTTGGAACAATACCCAGGAATATATGGTGCAATAAGTATAATAACGGTCGAGGTAAGCACTTGGGCCTAGCTACTGACTTAGCAGGAGATTTGTTTGGGTGAGTTTGGGTAAAGGAAAGCCGTTCATACTTGGCAAAAAAAAAACAAACACACACACACACACACACACACACACACACGAAAGAGTCCCAAACTCACGAAGAACGTGTCCGTGAGTTCTTACATAGAAACTGTTTTACATACACACACATACACACAAAAACACACAAACACACACACACACACACAAACACACACACACACACACACACACAAGTAAACATTTATATTGGGTACTGGCCGTAATAATTCCAGGAATAATTGCTTCTAGACTATTTTCATAGATCCTTTGATAACGAGTTCAATCATCAGTTACTCCCTATTAATAGACGAGCGAGAATAGGTACGTAGATAAAATAAAAATTTCTCCACCCCCACCTCTCTCTCATTCCATATTCCCTGGGTTGTGCCCGAGGAAGATGATGGCTGAAAAGTTCTGGTACTCTGATTTGAAGACTGATGGCACCTTGTGAAAAGGAAACTTTGGAAAACTTGGGGTGGATACAACTACCAATCATCTTACACCACTTGTCATAGGATTCTTGAAGTGGATATACTTTGAGAGTGGTGAGTGTGTAGTAGAGGTAAGTGCTGCCGTGATCGTCCTGCCGAGAATGATCTGGGTTGAAAAGTGACCATATATTCCTGGGTATTATTCTAAACCATCTTATTCTTATATATATATATATATATATATATATATATATATATATATATATATATATATTACAACAGTGTTGGTTGTCACTAATTCACTTTGTGGGTTTGTGGTGGACCGAGTGCAAAATAATTTGGAGAGTGCTCAATATCTGTGATAGAGCTCTTATATAATAATAATAAATAAATATATACTAGATTTTATATATCTAATACCGTGGAAGTTTGTCTGCGACCTTAAGTTTCATGAAGTTTTACAAACAACAATCATCAGGTAGATAACGAAGGAAAATGAAGGAATCGAAAAAATCGAAAAAAATTTAGTCAAAAACAGAATTGTGTAGAAATCTTTATGTGTGCTCTTGAGAGTGTGAGTGTGGGGGGTTATAGTTGCATATTATTGTGTGTGAACGTATAAGTGGTGTTTAGTATATGTGTGTGTGAAGATACATATGCAGCACGATAAACTTTAGGTTGTCTTCCGGATAGATGAACGCTGTTATGTAGCAAAGTTTGCTACAGGATGGCAGAGAAAAAATTCTTTGTTTCTTTATGTACTTGTGTGAATATTTGTGGAGGGGATTTTAACTAAGGAACAAAACATCATTATTGCATTTCGAAGAAAATAAAGTTATGATTTGTAAGCGTAAATAGGCGAGTGTAGTATGGTAGGTTAGAATCACAATAAATTTCATGGTGGAGGGATATATTATATTGTAATATACTATGGAATACAATATTGGTATTTTATGCTGGGATGTGCTTTGAGTTAGATTACAATGATAATTTGTATTAGTTATTATGTGCTGATGATATATTGCGTATATATAGTGATTCATGATTGTACGTACGTAAGGAATATTATGTTAAGATTTTTATTCTTTTTTATGTTATTTTAACTAAAGAGCAAAATGTTATCATTTCAAAATTAAGGAAATAAATATAAGAAATGAATATTTGGTATGAGGTGTAAGTATGACAGGTTTGGGACGTATGGGTCATAGGTGGGCAGTTGTGATGATTATTCTTATTAGCTATCTGTATTGTGTTAATGTTATATGACTTATACGTTATTGTAACGAATGATGGAATGTACGTGGGAGATATGATAAATATACTGTGTTGAGGCTTATTACTAATGCTCATGAAAACATAAAACAGGTTGTGGGAGCGTGCGAAGGAATATATGGGGATTAATGGAGGAATGTGGTACATACGTTGCGATGGGTATGATGGTTGATGGAGGAAAATGGTACTTACGGTGCTTCAGGTGTGGTGTAGAGTCATTTGTGGATTTTTTTTTTATAGAAGTACAGGTGTTAGATGGGTTATGTGTATGGGTGGAAGTGTGAGAGAAGATGTTTGTTATCTTGTCTGCATTTGGATAGAATTTCTGATTTTTTGTTTTGCAAAGGGTTTTGTGATTGGTAGGTGATAATAGTTAATTTTTCTTGGAGGCAAAGAAAGCATTTTCTTGATGTCTTGTTGGCAGGTGCTATCCCAGGTGATGGTGGGAGAGATGTTCATGTCTTTTAGGTGCCATATATATGAGGATAAAGAAGTGTTTGATGAGTAATTTCTGTTTGTGAAAGAAAGCTTATGGTGGTATATTCTTTGTTTTATGGTGCCCTCCGTTGAACCTATGTATTGCTTGACTGGAAATTATTAAATATATATATATATATCGAAATCAAATATATACTGGAAATTATTGAATTTCAGATATAATACGAGGAAGTGGTGACCAAGAATGGAATGGTCTAAAACCATGTAACATGTATTCTTTTCCTTATATTAATTACGCAGTTCAGTACACTTGGGCACTCTGACTGTAGGCCTTAGAATACATCGACTGCATCCCATACAGAGAAGTATGATCCACACACACAAAAAAAGCAAAAAAGCAATGATCTGGGTATGACTCTGTCGTAAGTCTCCTTTTCTGGAGCTCTAGGGAGTATAGAGTCACTCTTTCATCACAGTTACTTTCATGTCAACTCTGATCCAAAGTAGAAGTACCTGCCTAGAGTCTCATCTATGGGTTAGACATCTGTTTGAAAATTATGAGTTTTGGATGCTTGAAACCATATGACTGTACAAACAAATGATTGTTGTTAAATAGGAATAGTCACATGAAGCCATATAATTGTTTGAATTGTTAGCAAAGGATCGCAATACTTGATATCATATAACTATTCCGAAACAAATGTGTATAGATAGATAATAAAAGTAATTGTAAATGTTTGATCATAATCATAACTATATTCTCAATTTTCCATCGCATTTCTTTTTAAATTGTACTTTTTTTTATTTGTCAATAATCTTTTGTTTACTCAAAGTCTTATGATTTGAAGTATTTCTATTTAATATTAATAATCAAAACGCAATTATATAGTTTGAAGTTATTGTTATATAAGAATAATCATTTGTTTACGCACAGTTCAAGTATTCCAATCCAATAAAAATCATTTGCTTTCATTGTTTCAAGTATTTCTATCCAATACGAATAATTTTCAAACAGATCAAAACCATGTACGGGTTTTTTAACAGGTACTTCTTCTCGGAGTACTTTATACTCGCTAGAGCTCCTGAATTGGAACCACGCTCTCAGATCCAGTTGAAGTATTGAGTAAATTTAGCCAGGTCAATTACAAGGTTACAGCAATTTTGCAGTGATAATTAGACTCTGTACACTATTAATGATCAGCCAGATATGCATACTAACACTACCATATGGCAAGCCAAGAGTCTGTTTTCTTTGGTTTTTGTATTTTTAAACTATAATTTTAAGATTTTAAATTGAAGAATTTAAATTTATAACTGGGCTCTGAATTTCCGGAAATTGTATTGAAATAATTAGAGAAAATTTTCTCAAGTGAATTTGAAAATTAACAAGGAAATATTGTTTCGACTTGGAAAGGATTAATGCTTAGTCATCTTATTTTCCAGATTATAATTCATATTTACTAAATTTAGCACAAAGTCACCAGTCACAAAGTTACAGGTTCCGACTGGGGATAGAAATCACATCTGCAGTTATAATCTGTAAAATAAGATAATTAAGCATTAATCCTTTCCAAGTCGAAACAATATTTCCTTGTTAATTTCTAAATTAAATTGTAAGTGAATATTTTATTTGACAGACTCTTTTGCTGATTAAGTTAAAAAAAAAGAGGGACTAAAAAAAGATAGCTTACTTCTAATTTTTCAGTTTTTCCAATGATTTGAATATTTTCAGCAATATTTTATCAGTAGATATTTTATCTCATTAAATAAACGGCTAATTTTCTGTTAATGATTTTAAGATTTGTGCACATTTTCTTGTTTCTAAAATGAATTTCAGCCAGCAAAAAATAAAAGATAAAAAATAAAGAAAAAAAAATTAAAAAGTGAACAAATAAAATATGATTAGAACCAAGAAAAAATGCAACACTAACAGAGTTTGAACCATTTTTATTGGAATCTTTTGAGTCCTGTTTGTCAATTCTGAGAATGTCAAGTGATCATGTGCGTTTTCTTTCAAGAACTGTCCACTTTAGAGAGACCAGGATTCGGTTATCTGTCTTTCTGGAACTTCCGTCTCAATTCTTCCTGTGGTAATCACGTGACACAATTCCGGGGATATGAAAACGTAAACAAATTGAAGAAAATATAGAAGGTCGGAACGAAATAAAGTATATTTTTGCAAAAAAAATTGTAAACGAATATCATCATCATCGTCATCAAGTCACGCTGCTCACATCGATTTTCCTGACTCTATCTCTCTCCATCCGTCCCTATAGTCCATCGGTCCCGGCATGTCTTTGAAACAGCAGTCTGTGTAGAGTTATTTTATTCTTGCTGGTCGACCAACACTAACACGTCATATGTAGGGATCTATAGGAGAAAATCGCTTATGAATCCGACCTTGCTTATCCAGCAATGTCTCGCATGTCTTGTTCGTCTTACTTGGATGAATTGAATGTTGGAAAGTAAAGTGGCCGTACAGCGGTTGTTTTTGTTTTGAGGGGTGGTAGGAGGATGCAGCCTTTTGTCAATCTCTCTATAGTATTCGGTTGATATATGGCGTTGTAAAATCGAAGTAGTAAGTAATCAAATTTTCTTGTATTTCATAGTTCCGAGGGTATTTCGTCAAAGCCTAAAACTTTTCTGTTTTTAATTTTTTTAAGTACTTCGTTGAATTCTTCTCGAGTAAACTGTTTTAGTTTGATGTCTAGTTGGTTTTGATAATTTTTGTGATAGGTTTATTTGTGACTTTAGAGGAGTTTGCAAGGAGTTTCTTGAAATGTTCTTTCCACATCTGTATTCGTTCTTCTTGGCTGGCAGCTTTCAGTTTTGCTCTCGAGGTGCTCTTCCTTTTGCTCGTTTCATTTACTGTCTGCTATGCTATTAAAGATCGTCTATCTTTTATTGAGTTTCTGCGCATTGGCATTTGTTGCGTTTCTTTTTGATTTAAGGATACTGTCTTTATATTATTTCGTTTTTCCTGACACCTAGTGTTTTCCATGGAAATCTATGTTTGACTCTTGATTTGGTTATTATGCATTCTGCTTCATACGAAGTTTTCGTATTCTTCAGTCGGAGTATCGAATTTGTTTCACTGAGTTACTATATATTCATTGCTAATATTTCAATTGGTAAGTGAGGACCAGTCGTGGCTTTGACTGTTTCTATTTTATTTCAGCGTCGACTCAGGTGTAACTTTGCTTTGACAATTCTATGATCGAAAGATACGCCTTCAAAAGATGACTACGCTTCAAACAACTGCTATAATTCCATGCTACAATAAGTAAAGCTTAATATCTATCTTAAGTTCATGCCTGTGAATTTTTCCGTTTGTTTAAATGTATGTATGTATGTATGTATGTTAGTTTATTCCAAAGTCTCAACTACAAAAGGAAGCGCCAGAATCAAACCTCTGCTACCTTGTAGGTGATATCTTTTGAAGGGAAATTAAGAGAAAGAGCTCTGAAATAAAAACCTGCTGTTTGCATAGTCACCAGTTATCTTGCTATACTTGTTACTGGGCTGTCACTATGAAGACCCTGAGAGTGGCATGAGTGTTGTACAATCGTATGTCACAATAATTCAACGATATTTAGATATATTAGAACCATAACCTCTTGCGCAACTTGCATGTTTTCTCAAGTTGAGTTAGTTTTTAATTAGAATGTCTGAATTGTAATTTTGGCGTATCATTAGTCAAGGTGTGAAATCTATCTATCTATCTATCTATCTCGGTCCGTTCGTTCTATCTTAATTGTTCATCTCTATTTATCTCTATAGATAGATAGATAGATACTATTTACCAACCCCTCCGCTCGGGCAGGATATGACACAAGGTCAATTTTTAAGCGGAGTTTAACAGGTTTGAATTCAGAGTTTTCCTTCTCCTAGACTAGTTGCCTCACCAAGGCTGAAGAACCTAGTCCGTCCTACTATTTACCCATAGCTGGAGGGAGAATAAGGGGGTTCATACCTTTCCCAAGGGTATTTGCCCGAAAGTGAACGTAATGGCGCGACTGGAGTACGAACTCGCGTACTACGATTCCGCAGTTCATCGCTTTAACCATTACACCACGAGGATAGATAGATAGAGTGAGAATGTTAACAAGAAAGTGAGAGAGAGAAAAAAAAAGAAAGAAAGAAAGACTATGAATGTAAATTTAAACAAAAAGGGAAACAAAAAGGAAAATTAAATAAAAATGATTAAAGCCTTTCAGGTTTGGTTTGTGCTTTTTTTGTCGCTGGAGATGCAAAATGTCAACGGAAAGGCTTTTTGGCATTTTATGTGTGCGCGCACCGGAAGCTTTTCAAGCCAATATGACCACAGGGTCGAGAAAGTAAGGCGCAATTGCTTCAGAGATAGAGTGAGCTGTGTGGCTGAATAGGGCAAAAGACCTAGAGGATTACTGAAGAATAAAATCGAAAAGGAAAAATCAGACTCACAATAAACGCTCCCATGTTATAAAAACGCCTCTTCCCCCAGAAATATCTATCTATCTATCTGCTCATGTCTATCTGGTTATACACTTTTTTGATCTCGTGCACACACGCACACACGCAATAAAAGCAATGTTTAGCTCGCCTTACATTTTCATTTTCTTACAAACATAAACAAATGTATAAATATTCACACAAGACAGAAGTAGAAAGAAAATAAAAAGAGAGTCGTTCTCCGTGTTCATTTCTGAAGACAGAAACTCTTTAATAATTTATTTTCCTTTGCGTTTTGTCTTGCAAAAGAAAGATGTTAATAAATCTCTAATCTGCTCTTTGTGGCATCCTGTTGATATATAAATGGGTATCGATGTTCAAACGAACTAAAACATGTTAAATGTATATAATATATTTAGCTGTAAAATATCTATAACAATAAAGTCAAAAAACAAAAAGGTGGTTTGTCCCCGTGACGTAAGGGCGAATGTGCTGACCTTGTGGCCTCGAATTATGTGAGTTTAAGCTCTAGTCACGTTATTACGTTCACTTTCAGACTAATACACTTGAGAAAGGTATTGTTTTTTTTTCTTTGCATTAATCGCATATCACCTTTCAAGGATTATTTGATGCCAAAGCCATCCTTATAGAAGAACAGCAGTGGTATTATTCAACTCATAGTTGGAGTGATAAAGAGTTTCATGCTTTTCGCTAAGAATAATAATCCGAAAGTGAATGTAATAGAAAGAAGTTTGAACTCGCTCACTACAATGTTGCAGTCCAGTACTTTAGCCATTACGTCACGGAGATTTCCTCTTGAGAAATCAAAAATGAAAGGGTTTCAATTTCCGAGTATCCTTAAATTTATCATTTACAGCGCAGAGTTTAGACTTATGTAGTCTCCGTTCTTCGTCATCTCAGTTCGACCACAAAGAAAATTCCATTGAAATTTTTTTGTCTCATTCTCTAGTATTGATACTGGGTTGTGCATATACTATTTGTTCGTATAGCCAATTTCTTGCACAATTCTCAGTGGATTACCTAGCCCACCCACTCGTGCTTAGTCTTATACTCTTTCGGTACTAATTTGCTGCATTCGCATATTCTGTGAGTGATCGTTTCGTCTCTGTCACTACATAATCTACATTTGCTGTTTTGTTGCATCTTATTTATTCTTACTTTTATATGACTGGTTCTTATTGTGTTGTTTTGTGCTGCTATTAGGAGAGATTCAGTCTCTCTTAAGGTTTTCCTTTCTTAGCCACATCCATGTTTTCTTGTGTAATATGCCGCTTGTTAGTCACTTAAAACGTCCATAGAGTTGTTTTTCTTCCCATTTTTGTTTTCTGGTTATTGTTGTCCTGTTGGTCCTCGCGTTGTCGGTATTATTTCTGGTGGCTGTAACCAGTCTTTCTCTGCGCTTTTCTATGTAGTCTTCAAGTCATTGTATTGAACAGTCAACGTTAACTTCAATGCTGGCAAATCCTCTTCTTCCTTCTTTTCTTGACACATATAATCTGTCAACATCATCTCTGGGATGTAATGTCTTATGCATGGTCATTAGCTTTCATGTTTTCTGGTCCATTTGTTTAATTTCTTCTCTGCACCACTTCAAGAATAGTCCCGAATATCTCACGAGGGGCACATCTTTTGATAATGTTTCTGATATATAGTTTTATTCCGAGTAGCTTTCTGAATCTCCTGAGATATTCTTTCATAATTTTTTCTTTCATCTCCACTTGTTTCATGGTGTCAGCTTCCAATATCCCCAATTATCTATAGGTTTCCTTTTCTCCGAGCGTCCTCATTTTTTCTTTATTTGGTAATTCCATTCCGACTGTCAGGTGTCGTTTGCCACTTTTCATCACTAGCATGGCGCATTTTCTATGCTAAATTCCATTCCTATGTCCTGACTGTATATTCTCGCTGCGTGTATCAGACTTTCCAAATCTTTTTCATTTTTTTGCCCTCAGTTTGATGTCGTTCATATTCATTAGGTGATTTATCTTTTCTGGCGATTTACTAAGTTGGTTGTGCATTTTCTGAGTATGTGGTTAAGTGGCATCAACGCAATTATAAACAGCAATAGTAATAGTGTATTTTTTTGGAATATACCTCTTTGGGGCTTCGCTTCAGCTAAGCTTTTCTTCCTCCTGTTAATTCCACTCTCATGGTTTATATAGTTTTCTAGATAAAGTTTATGACTTCATCTGATATTTTGTACATTTTTAGGTAGTTTATTATTCAGTTTTTTGGGACCATATCAAAAACTTTTTGTTGTCAATCGAAGCCTTGGCGAGATTTTTCCGTCTGATTTTGCTCTGATCAATGTGGAGTAACTCTCTTGTGCCTCCGGATCCTTTGTGGTATTCTTTCTGTTCTTCAGAGAACAATCCACGGTTTGTTAGCGAGTAATAAATCTCTTCCCTTATTTGTGCCGTTAGTATTTTCCACGTTACAGTTAGGTACGTTACGGGTCTGTAGTTGTTTGGGGCGGTTCCTTTTAGGGGGTCTTTTTGGATCAATGTGGTCTTTCCTTTGATCATTCATTCAGGTACGTAAGCTTTTTGTAGACATCTATTCATTTCGAGTGCTAAGTCTGTCATGAATGGAAGTGAATTTCTTGAATCAGAATCCATGTATTCCATCATGGCCAGGCGTTTTCCAATTTGATATTTTTTTAGTGTGGTTCTGAGTAAATATATGTGTATTTCCGCTTTTGGTCCTTCCTTGAGTCCTTTTAAATCTTTTGCCATGTTGCTTATCCATTCGGCTACTTTGTTATGTTCTTTTGGTCGCCATATTTTACTCCAAAATTGTTCAGCTTCTCTTGGTATCCGGTTATTGGTATGTTTTCGTGTCATCACCCCAAACTTGTTGGTAGAATTTTCTTTTGTTGTTTTGGAATGTTTTGTTTTGTCTGTTCTGGATATCTTTTTTATTTTCCTTCTTTCGCCAGTACTTTCTAGTTTATTTCTTTAAATTGAATTGTTATTTTTTCTTGTGTTGCATTTTCCTTTTTGTCCCTACATGTTCCAGCGTTTTTCCTTTATTTTATCATTTTTCCTGTTTTCATAGAAATTCTTATCAGCGTTTCCAGTCGAATTTTCCATCCACGATTTGATTTCTTGTTCTTGTTTTTACAGGGAACCCCGATTTTCTCACAAACTAATTCCGCATTTGCAGAGTTCATTTAATTCGGTTATGTTTTTTGTTGATATATATGTTAGTACTTGATTCATTTTTTCTGTTTCCGCCTTGACTGTTCTCCATTCTATGTTTCTTAGTGATTGTAAGATTATTATTATTATTATTATTAATTTTAACAAGTATTTTCTTTCATCTTCTAATGTTACTTTTTCTGTAATTCGTTTTTTTTTTCAATTATGTTTGTGGGAAATTGCACAGATCGAAAATAATACTAAAAAAACAACTCTCTGGGAGATTTGAACTCATATTCACTTTTTTTTCAAAGAATCTTGATTAAACGTATCAGAAGCTCGACCAACCGAGCTATTCAAACCTGATACATAACACCCTCACAAAAAACATCTTCATTGTCATGGTGGCGTATTTTAGAAGCCTTCAAGTTCCTAATATGCTGTTAAGTTTTCCTGAGTACAAATTCCTTTTGATATTCTACGCAAGTTTTGTTGATAAGACTGACTGAAATGACTATACACGGATGCTTTCAGTTCTAATTTTTCTTAGAAACGTGTAAAAGCTGTACATGTAAATAATCAGAATAATAGTATAAACTCCAATAATTATTCAGAGAGGTGATCATATCTTATTTTGATAACATTCTTTCCCTGCTAGACGATAAAATCCCTACCCGCAAAATAGATTTATTTGAAAATTATTAGTATTAGGTAAGATTACCTGGAACCATAAAATGGTTAAATTTTGAAGACAATTGTGATCCTTTTTGTCACAAATTGTGTTAAAAGAAGAATGTGTACGTGCTAATTGGACTGGTTTGAGAAAAACATATTTTTCAAAATCTTCAGAGAGACCCAAGTAAAACAGATTTTACTCTTAATTTGTGCGTTGAACTTGCCTGGTCATTTACATTTTTAGTTGGGTTTAGTTTCTTTGTTTAATGGCATATCAACCTTCGTGGCTTATTTAATCCCAAATCTATCATTGTTGAAGAGTTACAGTGATACTATTTTGCCCTTTGCTGGGGGGGGGGGGAAGGTGTCCATTCCTTTCCCAAGTGTATTAGCTCGAAAGTAAACTTAATAGCGTGAGTAGAATTCGAACTCGTTTACATCGAGGATGCAGTTAAGTACTTTAACCGTTATGCCACGGTGACTTTTTAAAATTTTGTTGTTGTTTCTACTTGCTAAACACCAATCCTTTTGTATTAATGGCATTAAGAATATCTTGCAGGACAGTCACAAAATTGATGTGGCCCTGTGCGACATCTTTTGCATGTTGGATATTTTTGTTCTTTCATTTTCTCAGCTATATATATTTGGCTTTGCATTATGTGTGAGTAGAGTGTTTATATCTCAGCCATATTAATAGCGGCTTCGTCATCTGCACCCTTTCTTTGGAGTTGGTTGATTGCGGATTCTTCCACTTCGAAGATTTCTTTTTGCCTGATACAGTGTCAATTTACTAAGCTTTTTGCGAAGGTTTCCTAGACTAACTTGCTAAACATTACAACCCTTTTGCCAGGTCCAGAGTGAGAGAGTTTCTTTCTTTAAAGCATTCTTTTCTGATATGATCCGACTCAACTCCAAATCCATGAAAATCATACGAACCTATTGTGTTTAGTGGGAGGGTAGCTAGTATCTTTAACTGAACCCTGGAGTTTGTTAATAAACTCTTAAGAGTTTGTGAGCCTTGTTTAATAATGTGAAGCTTCCATCTAATCATCAATTAATTTGCTTGTTGCTTAGCAAATATTTTAAATTTATCCCAATAATTCAAAAACATATTTTGCTCCTTTACCATTCTATCTTATGAATTAAATCGTTCCTGGCTTCGCTCATATATAACAGGTATATGCATTTTTTACCTCACGGAAGTTATCTTAGAGGAAACAAAGATTCGACGCTACTTCACTTGACGTTAGGTCCTTTGTCTATGAGCACATAGTTTGTGTGTCATGTGCTGTTGTCTATTGGCCATTATTTTTTTTGCACGCAGGTTGGAGGGTTCGTTTCTGACACCATATATGATATGAGGATGAGTAGAAAAATAATATGAGGCTGAGCACAAATGTATGTGATGTCACCATGGTTATAAGCATATTCCAAAAATTATTTTAATGTATATGCTGTGGATTTATTTGTGATAGACTTTTAACAGGTATCTGATTACTTTTTAACGGATAATGGACTCAGATAGTGTCGTGGACAGAATTTGCATTCGTAGTTGAAGCATACTTCATCAGCCAAAGCTCCAGTTGATATACTAAACCTCGCTATTTAGAGACAGAGAGACCAATAAAGGTTCTCCTCATGGTGAAGAATATTTCAGGGATGTTATATTCAAGGCTTACATTATCTGACACTTGTTTTGTAGTTATATAATGAATATATTTTGTGCTCAATATCATTAATTTAACCAAAAATATTTGCATTTAAAAGGTCGCTTTATATATATTGTTATATATTAGAAAAATGCATCAAAGCAAGGATAAGAGTACTGTGCCCCCACCCGACAGAAGACCCGGAGAGGTGTATTATCATGCTAAAATCCCAAGACTGACGACCTAGTAAAGTTAATTATTTATCAAAATTTTGGCATTAACAAGCATGGTCTTTCATTATCATTGACTTCTTTTCGAGTTTTTCACACCAGCCTTAGCCAATGGTTTCTCAGGATTTGAGAGACAGCAAATCTAATCAAGTCTCCAGGAGTCTTCTCAGTATTCTGGCCGATGCATTAGTTTGAATAGTCTCCACTTTTCCACTTATTTCCAAGTCCTTCAGTCCTTGTAGCAATCCTTTGGTTACTATACCAAAAGCACCAATTATAATTAGTATAAACGTCACTTTCATGTTCCACAGTTTTTTCAGTTCCGTAGAAAGGTCCAGGTACTTATCTCTCTTTTCATTTTCTTTCAGTTTTATTCTGTGGTCAGCCGGGACAGCGAAGTCCATAATTCGTGGACTAGTATTATACTCTTTTGAGGTAATCTGCTGCATTTACTGATAATGTGATTGATCGTTTCGTCTCTGTTACCACATAGCCTACATTGCTGTTTTTTCCGGATCATCTATTCTTACTTGGATATGATTAGTCCTTATGGTGTTGTTTTGCGCTGCTGTTAGAAGAGATTCAGTTTCTCTCTTAAGGTTTCACTTTTTTTTAGCCACGTCCTCCTTTTCTCGTGTGAGATGTCGTTTGTTAGTCGCTTAAAACGTCCATACAGTTGTTTTTCTTCTCATTTTTCTGGTTATTTCCGTTCTGTTGATTCTCGTGATGTCATTATTGTTTCTGGTGTCTGTAACCAGTCTCCCTCCGAGATTTCCATGTTGTCTTCAAGTCGTTGCATCGATGGATCAACGCTATCTTCAATGCTGACGCATATAATCTGTCAACGTCGACTCTGGGATGCATGGCCTTATGCATGGTCATTAGCTTTTATGTCCTCTGATCAATTTGTTTAAGTTCTTTTCTGGTCCACTTGAAAAATGGTCCCGAATATCTTACGAAGGACACAACCTAGGTATTTATTCCTTTCATAAGGTTCCTGCTATATAGTTTGGTTTCGAGTAAAGTTCTCGTTCTCCTGAGATACTCTTTTCTTATTTTTTCTTTCATCTCTACTTGTTTGATGTTTCCAAGTATTTATAGGTTTTCTTTTCTCCGGGCGTTCTAATTTTTTCTTAATTTGGTAGTTCCATTCCTTCTGTTATGTGTCGTTTTCCGCTTTTCATTATTAGCATGGCATATTTTTTCTATACCAAATTCCATTCCTATGTCCTGACTGTATATTCTCATGGTCTGTATAAGGTTTTCTAATTCCTACTCGTTTTTTGGAAACAGTTTTATGTCGTCCATTATCAGTATTATCAGTATTATTATTATTATTATTATTATTATTATTATTATTATTATTATCTTTTTATTATTAATATTTTGATTTTTTACTGTACAATATAAATTTTTCGTGTAAACGTAATATCTGCATAAAAAATTAAAAAGGCTGGTGAATCGAACGGTGACTAGAATCTTCTAAGTAACCACGTGAGGGACTTTAGTAAATAGTTGAGAATTTTAGTCACCATTTGAAAGACGAATCAAAGCAAGGATATGAGTTCAGTAGCCCCCCCCACCAACCAGAAGACCAGCAGTGGTGTTATTGTTGTTTCTCTTATATTTTAAACTCCACCATTCTCTGAGTTGGTGGTTTGTATTTTACTAAATCGGATGTTGACCACACATATTTCGAATCCTCTATGAAGTCATATGACCAACTTTGAAATAAATCAAAGAGATTCCATTAACAAGTTAGGTACCACGGACAAGTAGTCGATTGTGGAACCCGAAAAGGAAACTAAGAAGGAAATAAAAGTAAGTAAAGTTGGTGACCATAGTCATATGATTGCTCCACTTTACTCTTGATGCGTAATTTATATTGCTGAGTGTTACGCAAGGAGGTACCAAATACCATTTTTAAAGTCTTTGGTATGACACGACCTGGGATTGAACTCAGGACTCCCGGACCATTGGCGAACACTCTACCCACTAGGCCAATGAGGAAAGAAGGAAATAGTTGGATTTTAACTAAGGCAAAACTTAAGGAATATACAAGGGAAAAAAACTTTTTCCAACCCAAAAGTTAAGTCTTGGAAACCATGGGAAGCAACATAGGGGATGTGAAGAAAAGCGGATGAACCCAGGGTCGAGTCAACAGCACACTTCAACGGCCAGGGTCAAATAGTTCAGTCAGGAAACTACAGCTACTCATCTGTTTGGGTGGCGTTTATTGATGAGGTTAAAATACAGCCATCGAAAGATTATCATAACTCTCACTCAAGCCATATGTCCCAACCGTATCGCCTTTCGTGCGGGTAAGAAAGGAGCGCGTTCTGCTGAGGTTGGAGCTCTGGCTCTAGTATTCGAAAAATTAGCTACAGAACTCAAACATCTGCAAAAATTACTTGAATTAGTACCTTTAATAGAGCAGGCCAATTACCGACAGCATCTGTCGCAGAGCATAACATAGACATAGAATGCATACACAGATACTATCATAGCGAAGTAGAAATAAAATACCACGATACTGGCAATCGATGGAAATTTATCACAGCAATTATATGGAAAAACTGTATCAATGCCGTTATAGCGGTGTAGGAATGCTGATCGGTCCAGGCGCTCTTAAATCACTTAATAGTATCAAGAAAATACAACCGAAAATGATGGTATCTAAGTTTAACGGCGACCCCAACACAACTATCATTTCCTGCTACTGTCCAACCAACGCTAGTCGTGAAATGGACCTCATCACCTTCTATAATGAGCTATCTTCCCTTGTTCATAGCATCCCTAAACAAAATGTTCTAATTATCGGTGTAGACATGAATGCTCAAGTAGGTAAAAAAAATACTAAATTTTAGAAAAGGATGGGAAAACTATGAACCTGCACTTATGTAAATAATTCTAAAACACAGATAGACTATATCCTCATAAATAAGAAATGGATTAATAGCGCTTTGAATTGTGAGGCATATTCCTCTTTTGAAGGTGTGTCTTCCGATCACCGAATGGTCAGTGCAAAAATACGATGCAGGAATAGAGGTATTAGCAATAAATATACGATAACGCCATTTTCTGCACTTCAGGAGATATCCGAAACATTTATAACGAATGACGAATATCAGAACTTCGTCAATGCCCACATGGAAGCAGTGGCAGAATGCATACCAACCAAAGTAAGAGAAAAACATAGAGTTCCGTGGGAGACATGAGCAGTTAAGAAAAAAACGTGGAGACGTAAAAACCGCCTCCCGATGCAATAAAAGGAACACAACCAATATCAATGCTCAGAAACTTAAGAAGGCACAAAATGAACTAACACATCAGAATACATATAAAATTAGATCAATAAGGTAAGAGACCCAGCTGAAGATAAACATTCTTGGATAGCATGGCGGACGACAAACGAAATGAGCAGAAGAAAGAGGACTGCGTGAGCTAAACTAAAAGCTGCTAGCCAAGAAGAACGAATGCACTTGTGGAAAGAACATTTCAAGAATCTGCTTGAAAAATCCCCAAAAGTTCTGGATAAATCTATTACGAAAAGTATTAATAATCAACGAGAAATCAAACTAGGGCAGTTTACGCAAGAGGAACTCGACGTAGTACGAACAAAAATTATAAACAGGAACGCTGCCGGTCTTGATTAAATACCACAAGAAGTATGGAAAACAAGGAAATTCAGCGACATATAGCTTCGATACTGCAACGCCGTATATAACCGTATATAAACAATAGACAGATGAACGAAAAGCTGCATCTTTTCTTTTCCAAAGAAAGTTAACTTCGGAATTGTCAAGAACTACCGAGGTGGTTCTTACTTCCACAGCGGCTAAGATTTTCAATGCTTTGCCACTCAACCGCATCAAACCGGAAATTGAGAAAATTCTTGAGAAGAATCAAGATAGTTCTCACCGAAACCGATCCATAACATCACAAATTCTGACAATCCATCGAATTTTAGAAGAGTTCGTGCAAAAAACCTCGAGGTGACACTCTTATTAGTAGATTTCTCCAAGGCTTTTGACTTCAAGAAGATGGAGCAAAGACTACTTGTCTGTGGTCTCTCCAAAGAAATCGTCGCGGTCATAATGATGCTCTATAAAAACATGAAAGTAAAAGTTCACTCACCGGATAGAGACAAAGACTTTTTGACATTGTTGCAGGTATTCTGCAAGGGGACAAATTAACCCCATACCTGTTCATGATATGCCTAGACTATGTAATTCGAACATCGATAGATTTAATGAAAGAAAATGGCTTTACAGTGGAAAAGGCAATATGGTAACCCGCACAAGCTATTACAGACACGGATTACGCTAATGACGATGCAGTGTTCTGGCAAATACACCCGTCCAGGCCGAGTCCCTGCTGCATAGTCTGGAGCAGGCAACAAGTGGCCTTTATGTGAATGCAGACAAAACTGAGAACTTGTGCTTTAATCAAAGAGGAGACATCTCCACATTAAATGGTGGTTCTCTTAAACTAGCGGACAAGTTCACCTACTTCGGAAGCAGTGTCTCATCTACGGAAAATGACATCAATACGCGATTAGCCAAGACATGGACATCTATCGATAGGTTATTAGTGATATGGAAGTTAGACCTATTCGATATAATAAAACGCATTTTTTCCAAGCAGCGGTCGTATCCATACTACTATATGGATACACTACATAGACGCTAACTAAGCCTATAAAGAAAAAACTAGACGGGAATTGCACAAGAGTGCTACGAATCCTGGAAGCTACATCGCTCAAAACAGCAGCTGTATGGCCACCTACTACCTATCTCGAAGACCATCGAAATTAGACGAACAAAACATGTAGGACACTGCTGAAGGAGCAAGGGCGAATTCATAAGCGACGTTCTCCAATGGAGCCCTTCACACGGACGTGCAAGTATAGGACGACCAGCAAGAACTTATCTACAACTGCTATGTATGGACACAGGATGTAGTGTAGAAGACCTGCCGGAAGCGATAGACGATAGAAACGATAGAGTTAGAGAAATCTGTGCAAGCGGCATGACATGATGATGATGATGATGATGCAACACACACACACACACACACACATATATATATATATATATATATATATATATATGATAATCACTTTTGAACGTGAAATTCCTGTATTTATAGACATTTCTCAGCCCAGAATCAAGTGGGAATATACCAATAATCTTTAAAGTAACTCTTTTGTGCATGTTTTTATTAGTTGAGGGTATATTATGAGATTTCTAAACTAAGGTTTTTTAAGAACTGGCGGGTATATTCTGTGTATGCCCGATAGCAAATTTATCGTAAATATTAAGCTCACTTTGTAATATAATCAAAGATCATTTTTGGAGACATATTTATATATCTATATTTTATATATTTACATATTAAATATATAGAATATTTTCCTTTTGTCTCAGTAACAAGTAAATTAATACTAAACAGCTTTATATATATATATATATATATATATATATATATATATATATATATATATATATATATATATATATGAGCGTGTGTGTGTTCAGATCATAACGTATTATATAAAAACGCTTGGATCCACTGACTGTAAATATTTTCTAAATGCTTTTAAATCTAACAATTTTCAACGTCAGAGGTCAAATGGATTTTTCTTTTTATCAATGCATTTTTTTCAGTCGGAAGATTAGGATCATAATGACATTCATAATGCTAATTACAAAATTAAAACAGAAACAATCAGAATAATTCCTTGCTTATATTGTGTAAGCAAACTCTCTCTCTCTCTCTCTCTCTCTCTCTCTCTCTCTCTCTCTCACACACACACACACACAGACAGACACACACACACACGTGCATACGCACACACATATCTCTATTTCAAATATATGTATATATCTATTTTATATATATATATATATATATATATATATATATATATATATATATATATATATATAACAATATTTTCAAATTTAATATATGACAGTAAAAACTTACGACTCCTTAGTTTGAAATATGTTGATATTACAATGCATAATTTAGAGCATTGTAAATGGTGTGTGTGGAAGTGTTTTATGGCATATCATCCTTTGAGGGATATTTAAGCTCAATCCTGTCTCTGTCTGTGTCTCTGTATGATTTGCAAGCAAATAGTCTCTAAGTAACTTTATTTGTAAACGAGATAGAGCTCATTTGTTTGCACATAGTTAAACAGTTATAGGTATCGATTTTTAACTTTAGTAATCCTTTTTATCAAGAATCTTACACACTCAATTTTCAAAACTGTAAAGTTTCTAAATAATTTAAGTTCTATTTGACCCATACGTGGGACTCTAACAGCCACTACCACTCCGAGTCAGAGTGGACCTGAGAATAATGGTAATGAAGGAGTAACCTGCATTCCCTAAACTCAATGACCGGAGCTCCACTATCAGATGCAGTTTAATTTCATACCCATGACAATCACAGTGAAAATTTTACTGATTAAAAACACTTTTAACGTTAAATTCTAATAGTCATAACAATTATATATATATGTATATATATAATTGTTTTGACTATTAGAATATGACTATATATATATATATATATATATATATATATATATATATATATATATATATATATATATATATATATATATATCCTTGACTATTTACTCGAATGAATGAATAATGAGTCTTCAAAAGACATTTACACTTCACTTTGTATTTATTCAAATACTTGGTTCATTTGATGATGGTCGGAGTATTAGTTTGCTATAGACGCTTAAAATGCAGTTCTTCTGTGTTTAATTTGTTATCACAAATTATACCTAGTTAAAGATATTTAGATTTGTAATATTATTTATTTACTTCTATCTCTAAGGAGAAACTTCTCTGCAAGTAGATATGATACTGGTCCACAATAGTGAAATAAATAAGCATACAAGTGTTGCATGATAGACTTATATTTGTAATTAATAGGATGTCCACCAAGCATAACGGTTATCGTTGTAAGTAATGGAGTCAGCGAACAGAATTCAATATCTTTGTGTTTCACTTGGCACTAATGCCTTTGAGAGAGGAATTAATGCATCTAGCTATGTGTAAAATAGTAGGACAGACTTGGTTTTTACCATCGGTTAGGCAACCAGTCTAAGAAAAGGAAAACTCTGAATTCAAACCAGTTTTATTCCGCTTAAAAGTTGACCTTGTGTCATATCCAGTTCTTGGCAGGTTGGGTAAGTAGAGTCATTTGTAATTAATAGTCATATGTTGGTAGGTAAGAACTATTTGTAGATGAATGGATATGAATTTGTTTAGAAAATTAAGTTTTGGAGATCTAGGGAATGTAGAGTACCCCTTCATTGCCATTACTCTCAGGTTCACTTTGATCCTGAGTTAGGGTCCCATCTATGGGTCGAATAGATCTTTTTCAAAATTATTTGTATTCGATCGGAATATTTGATGGCATATAACTGTAAATTATTTGTATTAAAAATAATCACTTGAAATGATTATTAGTGACTTGAAACCATAGAACAAATGACTATTATTAAATACAAATAATTACATGAAACTATATGATTATTAGTATTAGATAAGAATATTTGCAACCGTGCAAATTATTTGTATTAAGAATACTTGATTTTATATAACTGAGCAAAAAACTCTTAAGAAACAACTACTTAAAAAATATAAATATAATCGTACAATGAACGCAATTCTCTAATCTCTTGGCATAGAATGAACTTAAATGGGTTGAGATGCTGTTAAAATCAATCATTTATAGACTTTATGTACTCTTGACTTCAGCTCACCCTCCAAAATTCACTAAAATGTTAAAAATATGAGTAGCACTCATCTTACAGATGAACGGTTCCTCTATTTCACATAAAAATTGCTTCTTATCTCATTCTCGTGTGACATAAAGCAAAAAAGTGGAGAACCAGTTAAGTATATAAATTAGTCGCAATAGCTGAGTTTGTTTATTCCTGTTCTTTAACAGAATGAGGTTATTAACTTAGTCCAGTTTGGAGCACTGAATGACTATCGGAATGGGATCTGAGAAATAAGCATGTTCACCATCGCTTTATGATAGACGCCCACATTCTATGAGTATAGATGTATGGTGACATTTGCATTACGTGGGCTAAACTTATGTTTTGTCGAACGATTATTACACAGATTTTGAATGTGTGTGAGGCTCTTAGTATTAATATATTATTTGCATGTATGAATGCGCGTGCGTGTGTATGTGTGTATGTGTGCTTGAGCTAAATGTCGAGGGTTTTCCTCTTCTTTGTGTCTGCCAATCTAAAATTGCGTGGGTGTGAGTACGACAAGATTCATGCATATATGGACATTTGTCAGTGTTTTTTTTTTCAATAACAACAGATAGGCGTAGAGAAGAAGTGTTGTCTGAATTAATAGATGCGGCCAAAATGGTGGAACTAGAAAGAAACAAAGAAGTTATAATTGAAATTGTAAAGAAAAGAACCATTAAAAAATAGAATAATTAAAAGAAGAAAGTGAGTGGGATTTACAAGTGAAAAGACGAAGAAAACAAAGAAAGATGAGAGTGAAGAATAAGAACAAAGTACAGGGAAAAGAAAAGAAAAATGAGCGAAAAAAGAGAGAAAATGAAAAAAAAAAACGAATATAAACTAAGAAGACAATAGAAGAAAAAAAAAAGAAAGAAAAAAGAATAAAGAGATAAGAGAGGGGGGAAATAAATAAAGAGTTTCAAAAATGAGAAGATAAAAAAATAAAGGTAGAAGAAAGCTGAAGATAAACGCAAGAAAAACAAGTAAAACAAACAAAGAAGAAATAATAAAGATTAGAAAGACAACGGAAGAAAAAATAAAGGAAGAAAAAAAAAATAGAGAGAATAGAGAAAAAAAGAAAAAAAGTAAAATGTAAATGGGAGAGAAGATGAAAAAATAAAAGAAGAAAATTGAAAAAAGAAGCAAGAACGAAAATAAAGGATGAATGAATGAAGCGATAGACATGATATTCATAAAAAAGAAACACATTCAGAGATTAAAAAAGAATATTCGGGGCTTCCAGAAGTTTACATATAGTTTTTTTCTTTCCAATATAAGCAAATTCTCGGAAATTTTTTATATAAAGATCGATTGCGAGTTCATTGCAAATTGAAACTGTTCGATTTTAGTAAATACCAAAGTTTGCCCATTGGTTTTTATTGTAAAAAATTTTATGTTGAGCAAGACGAAGAATTTAAATTTCCAAACTTCAAAAGAAAAAAAAAACAAAAAAAGAAAGGAATTATTAAATTATGTATTTTGTTAAAGTAATTATTCACATTTAATTAAATATCACTAATTGGGTGTATAAGTAATTCTACAATCAGGAGATGCAAAAAAATCACATTATTGCTCAGTTAAGACTATCCAAATCGGGCTGTAAAATAATCATAGAGTGTTATAGCTTTGTTAGGACTAAGTATACGGACATTGGCCTAGGGGTTAGAGTGTTCGCCAATGGCCCGGGAGACCTGGGTTCAATCCCAGGTCGAGTCATACCAAAGACTCAAAAAATGGTAATTGATGCCTCCTTGCTTAACACTCAGCATTATAAGGTACGGATCAAGGGTAAAGTAGAGCAATCCAGGGAAGGAGTAGCGCCCTCCCCTACACCTTGGTGTAGTAGCTATCGAAAAGGGAGCCTTCGGGTTACCCTCGACTATGGTCGCCAACTTTACTTACTATATGGAGATGCAAAATAATTACATTGCTTAGTTAAGACTAACCATCAAGAAATGCAAAATAATCCTATAGTATTATTGCTAAGTTAGGACTTGCCAAATAACCACATAGTATTATGGCTTAGGAGTAACAAGTCAGATAAAAGAATGTTTAGATAAATCTCTTTAGTATCACTCATTTAAATTAGAAATATTTCTCTATGAAACTTCGTAAGATTTTTCATAGAACAATATCAACTTCGTGAAATAGCCCCCCCCCCAAAAAAAAACCGGAATCGTTAAACCTCTTTTCTGTTATGAGAGACTTTTCTTTTCTAATAAGTTTAAAATCGTTTGGCGTAAAATTCAAATTGATTACGAAGTTAAATAAGCAGCTGCGATCAATGTCTCGTACTCGTGTTGGACACATAATTCAACACCCCCGCACACACACACACACCCGCACACACGCACGCACACACAAGTGTATGATGAGGTGATTGATTGATATCAATTCATCTCGGTTTATTTTATGTCAAGAGGTTATATTGTACGCTCATATTTATATTGTTAGTGTAGTTGTTTCATAAGAATTTTTTTCATACTTATATGATAGTGACTATCGAATTTAAATAGTTTCAAACAAATATATTTAACACATACATCGGACCCTAACAAGTACAGTCATTTAGGATCCGAGTGGGCCTGGGAGTAATGATATTGAAGAGATACTCTACACTCCTTCAATCTCCCGCGCTGGAAATTCATCATCAGATGCAGTTTTGTGTCTTACACAAGATACCCCCTTTTGTGGGGGTGGGAGAGTCTTACTGTTCAGTGTATTCTAAGTCTCAGTGGTAGAGTGTTGTATGACAAGAGGAATACATAAAAGAGAGAGAGAGAGAGAGAGAGAGAGAGAGAGAGAGAGAGAGAGAGGGAGAGAGATATACGCTCACTCATACAATACTTTGAAAAAAAATGAAAAAGTTGAGAAACAGAAAAAAGTCAAAGAACTAAAATGTGAAAAGATTTCGTTAAGAAGAAAAATGAAAGTGAAAAAACACTGCACAACGGAATTTAAAGAATAAAAACAATACCATTAATAAATATATCAGCATGGACTAATGGACTATGGACTAAGCATAGAATAGAATAGTCTCATATTGATGCATGTGAAGTAAGATTGTGTTGCGCCAATTTTTTTTATTATCTGTAAGCTCGATTGAAACGCTGGTCATAGCGGCAGGTAGGAAATACAACCACAAAACAAACCTACTCACAAACATATGTATGTTTATGTATCCATACTTGTGTGAGTGTCTTTATTTCTCTCTCTCTCTCTCTCACACACACACACATACACACGCACACTCAGACATTTTTTAAAGTGATTTTGACTTTTTCTTGTGCGACTCTTCGATGCCGAGAAAGAGCACCATGACAAGCGGACACCTCAAAATGAAATAAACTAAAATAAAAGGACAAGGGAAATTTCCGTTCGACATTTTCAAATAGAATCCACATGACGGCGAGCAAAATCTTGAGCGCCATAGAATTGTTTGGCCTCTCTTGTGAGAGAGACAGACAACTAATTAGATTCAGGATGGATGACGTCAGCGATGACGTATGCGATAGCATACTGCGCATGACACAATACAAGATAAAATGTCAAGGAAAGAAACGACCGAGAAAAAAAGGTGATAGACGAAGGGAATGCGAGGAGAAAATAGTTGGAGAGAGAGAGAGTGAAAGAGAGAGAGAGAGAGAGAGAGAGAGAGAGAGGTGAGAGTGAAAAGAAAGAAATGAAGAAAGACATATTTATATATATATATATACATCATCGTCATCATCAAGTCGCATTGTGAACACGTAGTTCCCTGACTCTTTTTTTCTTTCTCTCTCCATCAGTCCCGATCATCCATCGTTCCTGGTAGGTCCTCCAAACTACATCGAGTGACCACACAGAGAAAGTAAGTCCTTGCTGGTCAGCTAACACTGGCGCGTCAATAGCAGTCTACGTCTTTGCCAGGCGTAAGTTGATATCGCGATATTGCTGCCGAGAAATGGGAAACAAATTTTAGAGGCCTTCCACGTAAAAACATAAGAACATTGTTTTATTTGCGTTCATGGAGAGGCCAAAGCCTCCAGTTGCTTCTTCCTGATATGCAATTGGGATTCGGCATGGGCAGGTGTATTTGTGAGAAATACTATATCATCTTCGTAGTCTTTGTCTATCAGTGGGATATCGTCAACTTCTTGCCTTTTTTTACTGTAAGATTTTTTGCACGCACTCCTTTGATGATTCGGTGGATAGTCACAATCTATGATGTTGTTGATAACTTTCTCAGAAAGCCGTTCTGAATTTTATAAAGAAATTTCTCGATTTCAGGTTAGATCCGGTAGAGAAGTAGAGCATTATAAACCTTAACAGTTATTACTGTAAGGGTCAGGCTTATGTTGTTCTTAGTGATTTCGAAGTTGTCTTTTTTGGAGAAAAGGAGGAAGCAGCCTTTTATCCATGTTTCTATTGTGTTCTGTTGTAGACTGCGTTGCATAATTGAAGAAGTATGTCATCAAATTTCCTTCTGCTCTGGTCTAATTTGATGTCTAGTTGGCTATAAATAATTTTTGTGAGAGGTTTATGAGTGACTTGAGGGTGTTCTGCGCAGAAACTAGAAATTTTTTCCCTTCCGTAGTCTTTCTTCTTAGCGGGCAGATTTTAGTTTTGGTCTTAAGAAGCTCTTTCTTCCGCTCGCTTTATTTACTATCTGCCGTGTTTATCCTGATTGTCTCCCACCGAGTTTCTGATTTTATTGATATAGCCCAGAACGTTTTTGGTATGTGTTAATTAGTTCTCTCTGGCCTTTAAGTTTCTGCATATGGCATTTGTTGGATTTGTAAGAGTTCTTTTTTCCATTTTAACAATAATTGTTATTGACTCCTATTGAACACTACAATAGGCACTTGTTTTGGTAGGAATGAACTCTGCTGATGCTTCTCAATGGGCAGTAACAATTTTTTTTTATATTCATTATCCGCAGTATGTCTTTCGGATGTCTCCTACAGAGTATATTCATTTCCGATATCATCACTATTGATGAGTGAGGACCAGTCATATCGTAAAGGTTTTACTGTTTGTGTCTTATTTCAGCATAGATTCAGGCAAATCTTTGCAAAGACGATTCTGTGATCCGAAGATATTCCCTGAAAAGAGGAATATGCCTCACTATTTAAAGCGTTATTAATGCTTATGAATATATAATCTTGCTGCTCTTTAGGTTTGTGTAGGTTCATAGTTGCCCTTTCCTTTTATAGAATTTAGTATTTAAGCATGCTTTGCTCATTCCGGAGTGAAAAATCTGTTAGATGCTTACCATTTTTGTTTGTCCAGTTGTGTCAGCAGAATTTGTCATTTTTTTCTTTGCCTTATTGAACATTCATATCTCCATCGATGATAAGAACGTTGTGTTTAGGAATGTGTCGGACAGGGGAAGATAGCTTGTTTTAGAAGATGATGAAGTTCATTTCATTATTGGCATAAGTGGAACTGTAGCAAGAAACGATTACTGTGGAGTGATTGTCATTAAATGAAGCATTCTCGGTTGAATTCCCTCTCTGTTATTGTGAAATTTTAAGGCACGAAGAAGGAGAAACATTCTAACACCTCTAATGACTGCATTGATGGAGTTTTTCTATGTAGATGCTGATACAAATGTCAATTACCAGCATCAATTGTCTATTATATCTAGGTCACTATGATAGTATCTATGTTTTTGTATGCTTGTGATATCTATATTATACTCAGCTGCAGATGCAGGTAACTGGTTTACTGGTTTAAGGCGGAAGTAACTGGTAACTGGTTTAAGGCGGAAGTGCTCCTTGTTTTCTCGCGAGAAGTTGGTATGAATCGACCTGGGATTGAACCCCAGTCTCCCAGGCTATTAGCGAACACTAACCATTATGCCAATGAGCCAGTCATGTGAAACTATTGGCATAATGGTTAGTGACTAAAAAAATTATACTTGATGTCTTCTTACTTGACACTCAGCCTTATAATGTACGGATCAAGGGTAAGTGGACCAAGCCAAGGAAAAGAGTAGCACTTTCCCCTACACCTCGGTGTAGTAAGTATTGAAAAAGGAGCTTTCGGGTCACCTTCCACAATGGTTGGCTAACTTATATGAAGATCATTAAATAAGTTTCCAGACTTTTTTCGTATGGGCACTTTTATTGATAATAGACACATAAAACTCTAGTCCCCAGCGAAGTAATCTCCTGTGGCTGCAATGCACTTGTACCGTTCCAACAACTTCTGGAAAGCCCCATGAAAGTCCTCCTTTTTGAGTGTGTCAATGACCTTCGTCACAGCCTCTTTCATCTCCTTGTCTCATAACGGCAGCCTCTAAGCTTAGGGAATAACTAAAAGTTCGCCAATGGCCCGGGAGACTTGGGTTCAATCCCAGGACGAGTCATACCAAAGACTCAAAAAATGGTACTTGATGCCTCCTTGCTTAACATTCAGCATTATAAGGTGGGGATCAAGGGTAAAGTGGAGCAATCCCGGGAAAGGAGTAGCGCCCTCCCTTACAACTTGGTGTAGTAGCTATCGAAAAGGGAGACTTGGGTTCATCCACGACTACAGTCGCCAACTTTATTTTATATTTCTTATTGAGTTACATCCTTTTTAATATGATAACAAAACGCATAATTAAACTGTACCTTTGCCAAGACAGTTAAGATAAATATGGGAGTGTGGTCCATCCATATACTTACACATCCACACTTTTCTCTATTTACCATGTCCCGAATAACGACCCAGGTCAAAAGGAACTGACGATCAACCAAAAGAGGGCCCATTTCGAATAATGTCTTTTTCGAAAGCTTTAACCCGAAAGTTATACCAGCGACTATTTATTATGCTTTCTTTTCTTCTGTTTCTTTTTTAATTGCTCTTGAGCATACCCAAATTTGAACAGGTATATATATATATATATATATATATATATATATATATATATATGATTTCTATATCACCCATCTTACTTGCTCATACGGTAACGATCTGGATATGTACCCGGCTACAACGTGTGATTGCGACAGAAAATTCAACAGCTTGCGAGGATCACGAATCCACAAGGCGCGCTGGTGCGAAGAACGTAATTATCCTGGCGGAGAATGTAAATCGAATGATGGGCCTATGAATCAGGTTTACCCCCACAGTATTCACGAGCCCATTGCTGACCATCAGCGTCCTGGAGACATTTCTTGCAAGCCGAGAATTTAGTGGCCCAAGGGTAATCAGATAGCTACCTGGACAAACTTAGACCAGGAGCTTTCTTTTTACTCACCACCCATCTTGAGGGCCCATTGATCAACAAATAAAATCTTTCAGCAGAATTATATATGACGTTTGTCTCGAGTGCTTTTGGGCAGTAACGCATAAGTGAAAGAAAGCGAACCGAATAGATAACGGATATAGAAAGGATTTCAACATGAATGTTATACACGCGGAACCACCTTTCTCGTGTAATTACGCAAAATCAAGAAACGGTTGCTATGACATCTAACAGTCGTAAGTAAACGCATTTTTAAATCACAAACTGCACCAAAATGAAGATGAACGAACGTCCAATGTAATGTCTGCTTTTAGTTGATCTTGTGTATACATAGATATATATTTCTTTTAAATACCCTATCCGGTGGCAAAAGCTGCTCGGTAGCGCCAGGAGTGGCAGTACTGCCTTGAGCTACCGAAACTGTGTTATCACCCTGGTTGGCGGCTGATGAGGCTAGGGTATCGCACGTGCTTTCACACGTTGTATGATGTAAAAAAAATATGTGTGTGCGTGTGTGAGACACTCTCCCGTCGAGTTGATCGTAGGAGGGAGCGACAGTTATGTTGTTAAATGCGTGAACCGTTGAATTACTTACATAGGTGATTTTTTTTCAGGTTGTTCATCGCGTGTGGAGGAGGAGGATCAGCCACAGTTTTAAATAAATTGATGTGCCACAACTGAACAGCTTGAGAGATTTTCACTCTCCGTAAAGGAGAGTGAAAATCTCTCAAGCTGTTCAGTTGTGGCACATCAATTTATTACCTTACCAAAACTAGTGAAAACAGTCTGTCAGCCTATTTTACCCTCAGCTGGAGGGGGAGAATATATGGTTTTATGTCTTTCCTTAGGGTAGTACCACAAAACTGAATGCAAACAGCCTCTTCCAAGATTTGAGTTCGGTTCGCCGGGTCCATTTTCACTAGAATATAACCGTTACGCCACACGTTATATAAAAGGATAGGATCATTGAAACTAAAAGAATTAAAGAAGGAAGCTAGAAAAGGAAAGAAAAGAGAAATCTTAATTATAGCAAAAAAAAAAAAAAATAGAAGATGCAAACTTGACGGAAATGTGCAGAAATCGTTGTATAAAATTAGAGTGACGATCTTTCTGAAGGAAGAGATAAAACGTGATGATGTCAGTTTAAAAAAAAAAGCATGCAGCATAAAGGAAACAAAACTCTACAACAGAAAATGTTCAGTCAACAAACGTGTGAGTTAAAAATAAAATACATCATTGAAAATCAAAGATGGCTGCCGAGCTGTTTTCAAAGCAGACGATCGTCAGAGTCATAAGACACACATTTCAACTTGAACAGGTGCACAACGAGACTCTAAATAAAGGAATCTTACTTGATGTGATACGAGTTTTTATGGTTTATCTAATAATACATGCGTGTAATATCAATTTTGCTATTGGCTTCGATTTATATATTTCTGGTTTATTTGTTTAATGGCATATCAACTTTTTATAGGTTATCTACTGCCAAGCCCATCATTGTAGAAAAACAGCAATGATACTATTTAAGCCATAGCTGGGGGAATAAGAGGGTTCATGCGTTTCCCAATGGTATTAGTCCGAAAGTGAACTTAATAGCGCAACCAGAGTTCGAACTTGCTTACTTTGAGGCCACAATCCAACACTTTAGCTAATCCCTGTTTATATTTCGCATTTGTTTTCTATGAACAAATTTAGTAAGATATTTCAACGACTTCATTTATAATTATAACTCGGTCACAACTACCAAATATGTTAAATTGATAATGCGTAGAAGAATAGCAAGTGTTGGTTATGTGGTGACAGATATAACAGTTTATTGACTGGGGGGGGGGGAGGTGATCCACTGGGAATTGTGCAAGAGATTACAGTTTGGGCATGATGATAAAAGAATGATTATAAGGGAAGGAAAATAATGAAGCATAAAAGCCGTGAAAAACAATCAACTCACAAACAAACACACGTTTAAAAGGGTAAGAAGATAAAGAGAAATTCCATATTATAAACATATATACTCTTTAAAAATTTTACAAAATACGGACAGCTGCATCGCTACTAACAGTTTCACGCTTGCGCTATCATCAAACTATATATATATATATATATATTGTTTTAAGTAAACATTAATTAATATCGGGGCTCCTGTACATTCACTAAAATTTACACACACACACACACACACACTCTCTCTCTCTCTCACTCTCTCTCTTTCTCACACACATACACACAGCCACACACACACACAAACCCCGTCGGCTTCGTTGTATCTCTCTGCAGAGGGGATATATATGTATATATTAAGTCATAAATAATTTCCGTTTAAAATATGATTAGTTCTTGAATAATTCATCAATGAATCAATTTCAATCAATAATATATTCGCCCTTATTTGAAATCAGCTAACTTAATGATCCTCTAAAGTAGAATTAAGCTGGTTTTTGCCTGATCTAGAGAATATTTTGTCATTCAGAACATTTTGCAAAGAGAAAAAATAAGTTGAAAATCACTTGATCACTTTCTTAGAAGATTTTCATGCAATTGTTGACAGTATAAGTCTGCATTATGTGTCCGATTGCTGTTTAAAAACTCAAAATGAATAATATAGCGTGATTCTACCATACAAACAGCATAACTCTCTTCAATGAAGCTCCGCTTTTGGCTTTGGCTGCGGAAATTCATCCTTGATTCATCATTGCCTTTTGCGTTGAATGTTTTAAAAGACCCATTTTTTATCACTTATAATGATATTCTTGAGAAAGTGGTAATTTCTCTCCTTTCAAAGAAAACTTGTCGCTATGAATATGCGATATTCTTTATTTTTTAATCGGAATATGAGGAACCCAAATGCCCAATTTGCTCACTTTTCCAGTATTTTTCTAGTAGCGGCGGACTGGGGAGTTGGATGTGTTGAATTCAAGTGCTAACACTTTTGCACGTATTGCATTCCACCAATTCGTCTAAATCATTTTCATCGAAGTTTGATAAGCGTCTTGAACTGGGTTTATCTCTCAATGACGCCAGAACGAAACGTCGAAAACCAGTTTCGGACTTGGCGGTCTTGTAATGACATTTTGCCCATAAACACTAGAAATTTTCAATATTTGTTTCTGTTATTCCTAAATTCCTACAACATTACACGTCGAATATTCAATTTCAGCTCCTGAGACCATAGATTAAATTCTGATGCCCGCTATTTCTTAACCGAAATAAGAATGACTGATGACGACATTCTTTAATCAGGTAATTTCCGGTTGCATTTAAAACATTATTTGAATTCAGAGTTTGCCATACCAAGGTTAAAGAACCCAGTCACCACTACAATTTAATCATTGCTGGAGGAAGAATGGTTGAATTCATACCTTTCCTCAGCGCTATGTGAAATGCAAACAGACTCGTCCAGGAATTGAACTCAGGTAGCCGTTTCCATTTCCTACGACAATAACCGTTACACCACGAGCTATACTGTACTTATAAAGATAAGTATATCAGTATTTCAGATTTTACATCTATATAAATATTCTAACTACAGAAAAGTGTAGTGCAAAATATGCAGCAAAAAAAAAAGAAGCAAAAAACAAATATGGAAACTGAAATTTGATATGGATTAATTTATCTACTAAAAAACAGAAGCAAACTTGTTTCTCTTTCAACCAATTAAAAGATTCAAAGATAAACAGAAATATTCGAACATACTAAAATGATAAGAACAAGTTTTAAGATAGATTGGAACCGAGTAAAAAGAGGGAATTGAACAGACTGATTATGATAAAAGAACAATCATAGATAAATAGGGAAGAGCACTCTCTAGGAACAGAAGTAAAAAAGAAAAGAAATCCGGTTGAATATGCCAAATGATTTTGCGATTCTTATCACATAGCATATGGCAAAACGTTGATTAATGTCGCTTGTGATATGAGCCTAACCATTGGGTCTAATCTTCATGTCCACTGCGCAATTGACCGAACAAGCTTAGATCTCATCCAATTAGATACAAGTGCCAATATCTGCAATATTGCAAAATTTTGTCTCTGCTCGGTCCACCGGTGATGTCTGTAAATGTTAAATGACAGATTTTTGTTCCGGGTAATTTGGAAGTAACTTAGTGGTGAAGTGGGTCAGTCTTTTTGTAATGGCGAAAAAAGGTCAACTGCCTTTTCTTTGATGATGTCATAAATATATTATGACGTAAGCAGTTGAAATAATTGAAAAAATTCTACTACTACTACTACAACTAATAATAATAATAATAACAATAATAACAATAACAATAATAATAATAAATTGTAGTCTCAGTCATTTTTATCATTACAATATTATGTGGATTGTACCTGTACTGACTTTACCATTTTTTATGTTTAGCGCTAACACCATTATCAATATGGAAAAATAGAAAAGAGTGCCATTAGTATTGCTCTCCTCGTTTTCGGATAATTATATTAATTCGTTCTTGCAACAATAATAAATGATAATAATAATGATAATTACTATTATTATTGCCAATGATTATGAAAGTACAATTGACAGTTTTCAGTACCATCATAGTCAACATTATAATTATTATTACAACTTCTAGCGAGTTTTTCACATCAGCGTTAGCTGATGGTCTTTCACTGAAGTTTGAGTGACAGCAAGTCTAAACATGTCTCCAGGACTCTTCTCAGTATTCTGACCGATCTCAATAATGTAGCAGTTTGGGTGGTCTCCACACGTCCTCAAGTCCCTTTATAAATCCTTTGGTGATTGTATCAAGAGCACGAATTACGATTGGTATAAACGTCATTTTCATGTTCCACAGTTTTTTTTCCAAAAAGATCGAGGTATTTATCTTTTTTTCATTTTCTTTTAATTTAACTCTGTGGTCAGCCGGGATAGCAAAGTCTACAATTCTGCAAGTTCTCTTTTTTGTTGATTATTATAAAGTCTGGTAATCTGGGTGAGATTAAGTGATCCGTTTGGATATCAAAATCCCAGAGGAGTTTGTGTGTGTCAATTATTATTATTATTATTATTAACTTTTACTCCATGCGAGTTTTTCCTACCAGTGGTTTTTCATTGAAACATTAGTGGCAGCAAGTCTCCTCAGGTCTCCAGGAATCTTAAAAGTATTCTGGCTGATTTTGACAGTGCTGTGACCTGGGTAGTCTCGATTCTTCTCCAGTCACATTTACAGACATTTGGGTACCATTCCAAGGGCACCGTTACCTGTATGTTCCAAGTCTTTATCAACTCTCCCGCAACTTCCAGATAATCGTCGGTTTTCGTGTTCTTTAATTTCTACTGAATGGTTCAAAATCCACTAGATGATAAGTTCTTTCCATCTTGTTGATTAACTCTTGGCCTGGTCTTCTGGCGGAGACTAGGAAATCCGTTTGTATCTTAAAGTTCGAGAGAATTTTATGTTATTTTAGGTTAGCTGCCGAGATGGGAGTTGGAGTAAGATCAATGCCAACTGGGTCATTTGGGTGAGGGGGTCTGATGTTGCAAGATCCGAAACCCCCCATGAACCCAAAGGAAACATTACTGATGACCCATCCCGATGCATCAATGAAGATGTATGATATAAAAAATGCATCTCATTTTCTAGGATAGATTCTGGATTGTAGCAAAATTTCAATCTCTTGCATAAATCCCAGAGGATCAGCGTCGACATCCAGTCGTGCTTAGTCTTTTATTCTTTTTGAACTAGTTTGCTGCATCTGCTTATTATGTAATAAACTGTTTCATCTCTGTCACCACATAACCTACACCATTGGCGTCTGTTATCACTTTTCCACTTTTCCACGAGAGAGCAAAAGATAGATTCTAAACACTGGTTACTACCGATATTTTTACAAGATAGGCATTCTTCTAGGAGAGAAGGTAATATTTATACACTTCATGAATGAAGGCCGAGTTTATAAGGGAGGGATTATACGGAATTCACAGAGGAGATCAAACTCACAATTCAATAGTAATCCGTTGCAAGAATATCCGGATAACTGGTATTGTCTGGCTTTAAATGAAAATTTCAGTTTGGCGTAATCGTCCTAACATGTCACTGATGATAGCGATCCCTTTGATTCTTATAAAGAATCAATTTCTAAATTCTCTGTCTCGACAAGAAATCTGAACGTCCATCGTCGACACACATGCTTGTATCAAACGTTTCCTTAAATAAACCCTGCCAGCAGATATGAGCAGTAAAAAACTAATGGAGCAATAGTGAATGATACAAAAAACAAGAAATATAGTATCGCAACCAAATCCAACAATCCCTAAAAATCAATCGAATGACTGTAAAAGTTGCAACTAAATATGACTGGAAAATGAACCAATTGACATTTTGTGACAGAAAATAATTGAAAACATTCATTGAATATTAAGGACTCATTTCAAATTCACAGATAAAAGTAACAATGAAGATGAGGATTGTCAAAAATATTCATTGAATATTAACAACTCAACTCAAAGTTTCTGACAAAAATAACAATGAAGCTGAGATATATTCTTATCTCAAAGTCTACATGTCAAAATCAAATACACTTTTGTATAAAATTGACTGTTATCGCAGTCTTATTTTTTTACCTCAATTATATATATGATATAGTGATAAGAAAGAGATGCATTTGATAGTTCTAAAGATAATTTAATAATCTTTTAAGGAAGATATAATTTTTATTTGATAATTCTTCTTTTAAAATCAAAATTTAATAAATTCTATTTTAATTTTTCTATAAAGATAGTTGATAGTTTCTGTGCAGAAAAAGTTGTGATTTAACTGTTAAAAGTTATCAGGCAGATAAAAATAAATTCTGATATTGATAAAATGAAGATCGTCTGCAAATTCGGACGATTCAGTTGAAGCTTTTTAAGATGAAAAAAAAAATGTTAATCTAGAAATCCAATCCAAGAAATTCTATCTAACACAAAATATATAAAAAGATATTAGCTTAAAAGTTCTCAAGCGCTATCTTAAAGATAAACAATTAGCAGTTTAACAGCATTGAAAGAAAGGCAAAATTGAAATGTTTATACAATTTTTTTAAAATAAAAAAAACATTCTATAAGACTTTTTCCCCTTTGGTTTTTGTTTGTTTATATGCAATCAGTTAGAAAAAAATCGATAATATAGTTTTAAATAATTTTAGATCAACCGATACCACAACTGTAACGGGAATTAAACAAATGTCTTGTTAATTTCATCTGTAAAAAGAGAATTAATCTCAAACAATAATCTTTAACAAAACTAGTTAGAGGTTTTCATTTTAAAATGAAACTTGGTTTCTACGAATTTCAGAAACACAAGACAAATAAATATAAAAAATACGTTTTTTACTTATGTATTAAAAGGAGTCATTCATCTTGAGAGTGTCAACCTTTTTTTTTTAAAATGAATTTGCTTGTTCAAATTACAATAAATTTTTCTTAATACATAAATGATTATGGATAAAATTTAGGATAAAAGTTATGATAAAAGTTATGATCATAATTTTATAAATATTTGAATTTCGATTTTTCGACTTATGAAAAACCGGAGAAAGAACTGAACGTCTTCGCTGTACGAAATCAATGCTCCTTCTAATATTTTTTCGTTAGTCAAAATATCCTATCGAATTCATTAAGTAGACGATAATTCGAAACGCTACAGTTTTTTTTTAAATTTGAAACGCTAGAGATTGGAATTTTCAAACCGAACACACAGACACAGCATTTCATCACTTTTACACCTGTGACTCAAGCGTTCATTTCCCTTTATAAAATATTCAAAACAAAAAACGCTTACCAGAAAAATAAATAAAACAAATAATTGTGTGAGAATTATTTACAATATCATTAGATAAGAAATATTCTTTATAGTTTTTATATGAATTCTTCCTAGTTAATTCGTTTGAAGTGCATGTTTTCCTCCACCTTTTTGAATGAGATTGTGTGTACCGAATGTGTCGATCCAAGAGTAACAAAAGTTCCTTGATGCCAGGAATGAGACATTAACCACGGGATCTTCCTCTGCGTGAGTTGACACTCATGTATATTAAGCCGCTATGTGACAATTCAATTATTCTGCTAAATGACATCAGAAATACAAATAGAAAATTATAAATGAAGATGTAAATAACTTGAAAGCATGTCTATTTGATTTAATCCCAAGTTTTATTTTTATTTTACTAGATCTCATCTAATTTTATGCAGGAGATAGATATCACCTTTGGTAGGGACGAATGTCTATTTTGATCGCAACAATTGACTTTATTTCTGAAAGAGGACAATTTCTACTCTACAGATATGCGATATGAATTCTTTCAGTTTTTACTTTTATCAATATTCAGGGGAAAAGTTGTTACAAATATATCCAGTTGTGAAATGTTCCTTCTACGTAATCAAATGCTTTGGCTGGGTACCTTTGAAAAACAGGGAATGTTAGGTTACCTAAGCGGCTGTTTTACATAGTCACAACGTGTTAAACGTCCGAAACATAAACCTAAGAAATGTTTTAAGGATGTCTTCTCTTCAAAAAACAACCTTACCGAACTTAGTGTAAATATTAAAGCCTGGGAGCAGATGATGGATAATCGATCAGTTTGGAAAAAATGATCGACAATCGTTCAAAAGTATTTGAAATATGGAGAATCAAGTATTCCATTTTGAAAAAAAGCTCTTCGAAAATAGGATTTGACTTTTCAGTCTGAACATGTTTGTAAAACCTGAGATAAAGTCTCTTTGTCCGGCCTTGCTAGCCAGATGAGATCTCATGAGGGCAAACAATCACGGGCTGATATTTCATAGGTCTTTCCTCAGCAACCATAATTTGTGTCGAGTCGGCGATGAAGTTTGTGGGTATGAAGCAGGTCTGAGAAGGCATATAAGTTTTTCACGGAAGTCTGAGTAACAGTAAAACTCATCGGGAACACCTGCATCTGCCTCAACCGTCTTCTTCATTTCGGAAAATAAAAAAATCAAAAAACAAATCCAACAAACGAAATGGATTTTAACCTAGGAAACAAGGATCGGGGCTCTTTTTGGCATTGCTCATGGGTATATATACGAAACGCTCCAATTAAACTGGCCATGAGGCACATGCTATAATCAAGGGGATATAGGTTTAAAGACTCCCCACACATTTACCATAAATGCACATAATTAGTGCCTTAGGGAAATACGTTAATTCATCCTTTTTTTCCCACAAGGTATGGGTATTTAAAGATATGGTAGACTGAGTTTTTGGGTAAGGCAAAAGGTAGAGTAGACTGAGTTTTTGGGTAAGGTAAAACATAGGGAAGACTGAGTTTTGGGGTAAAACAAAAGATAGGGAAGACTGAGTTTTTGGGTAAGGCAAAAAGTAGAGAAGACTGAGTTTTAGGGTAAGGCAAAAGATAGGGAAGACTGAGTTTTTGGGTAAGGCAAAAGGTAGGGTAGACTGAGTTTTTGGGTAAGGCAAGAAGGAAAACTCTGAGTCGACTGAACTCGACTAATAATTGACCACATGCCACGCCCTGGATGTAGGCGAGGGACTGATAAATACATACAGAACTAAATCTATTGTGACGTTATATAAATAATAATCCCTGGGCGAGAGCCCATTTTATGCGCATGTAACGTTGAGGTCAGTTTGGCACTTGACACTCCACAAAATAAATCCCGGCCAAGACACCTATTTCGGGTGTATGATAAACAGACAAATATTGTGGAGGTTAATTAGGGGCTAAACTGACCTCAGATGTTGGTGAGGGGGTGCCAATTCACTTTAACATACACCACCAAGTCCTTTGTCTTCATAACCCCTCAGATCACAGAAGACCGAACTTCTAGGTTAGATAATATTAACTGTAGACAGATTTCCAAAGTTCTCTTGGAATGTTTTAAGGAAGCAATAAGACGTTTAGCGAGAATTAATGAAAGCGATACGAGCCTGAGATAGATACATGCAAAAGAAGACAAATCGAAAGAGGAAATTTTAATATGCGACGACCAAACAAATAATGATGAGATTTAAGAAACAATTCTTTTTTTCTTTTCTCTTTTCTTTTTAAAGTATAACAAAATGTTAATATTAAGCCAACAGGAAAACATTAAACAAAAATGTCTCTCAGCAGACCTTTTTTCTTCTTTCTCTTTTTTCTTTCTTTCCTTTTCTCTTACTTGAGTAAAAGTGTTTAACTCGCCGGACTGATGCTTGTAGTAGTGTTCATTCAATAAATTTAATTATTGATGGAATAGTCTGTTCGTCAGGGAACAAACCGCGCCTTATTAGCGAGTAGTAAATCTCTTCCCTTATTTGTGCTGTTAATATTTCCCACATCTTTGGTAGGTATGTTATAGGTCTGAAATTTATTTTGGGCGGTTCCTTTGTTTGGGTCCTTTTGTATCAATGTGGTCTTTTCTTTGGTCATCCATTTGTTTGTTTGTAGGCATTTAATCATTTCTAGTGCTAGCCTATCGTGAATGGAGGTGAATTTCTTGAACCAGAAACCATGTATTCCATCATGGTCCGGTGTTTTCCAGTTTGATATCTTTTTAAGTGTTGTTTTGAGTAAAGCGGTGTTTATTTTCGCTTTGGGGCCTTCTTCGAGTCCTTCTAATTCCCTTGTCATATTGTTTATCCATTCAGCCTTTTCGTTATGTTTTTTTGGTTACCATATTTTGGTAAAAATATCGTTGGGTTTCTTTTGCATCTGGTTGTTGATATGTTTTATTGTAATCTCCTCCCAATTATTGATAGAATTTTCTTTCGTTGTTTTGGAATGTCCTGCGTTGTCTGTATTGTTTTACCTTTTGTCGATATCTCTTTAATCTTCCTTCTTTCGCCAGTACTTTCTGGTTTATTTCCTCAAGTTGTATTGTAAGTTTTTCCCGTGTTGTCTTTTCATTTCTGTTCCTAATTATTCCAGCATCTTTCTTTGGTTTTATCATTTTTGCTTGTTTTCGTAGATTTTTTATTTGAGTTTCTAGTCATAATTCCCATCCTGGTTTTGATTTTTCTTTCGTGCTTTTTGAGGGGATCCCAATTTTCTCACAAACTAATTTCGATCCTGCATAAGTTAGTTCATTTATTGATAGATATGCCAGTACTTGATTCACTTTATTTGTCTGCGCCCTAACTATTCTCCATTCAATGTTTCTTAATGATGGTAAAGTGATCTTTTCACTGTTCATAACTCTCTTTAAATTTTCTAGATATAATTTTTGTTCTTGAGATAGTGTTTGTTCTGGTTTGTTTGGTTGTGCAGTGTTTGGTTGTGTGGAGTTTTCATTTTCCGAAGTTGGTGGTTCCTTTCGGAGGGGCTGTTTTTGTTTGTTATTATTTAATGTGCCAGGTAATGTATTAGTACCACTTTGTTGATCATTTATTTTTTGGTGTATTTCTATTATTTTAAAGTCTCAAAACCAACCCTTCTTTATTATTGTCATGACTTGATCAGCAAGTCTCTGACTAGTTGTCTGAAAATTAGAAAGTTCTTGCCAAATCTCCGTCATTCTTTTCTTATATCCTCTTTATACTCCTAAAATAGCAATGTAACGCTTGTTGTCTTCCCTAGTCCATGGTTTCCGTTTAGTTCTCTGGTTGATGTGGTCCTTTAAATCACCATTTGTGTACCTGAAAAGAGAATAGCAAACGTTCGCAGGATGACCATTGGCTCTCCCATGTCGGTTATCAAGAGAGCACCTGCTGATCATGACACCCAAGCCCGAGGCCTGGGTCCCACGTTGTGTAATATTTGAATTTCACATTTTATCATGGGTGGTATATTGTGGTTATACCAGACCCAGGGGTTGATTATGATCTGCGTACCTGACACAGATGTGACCGATGACAGTCATGGTGAGACTGTTCATGGACGGTGGGTCACAGAAAACCCCCCCCAAAAAACCTTAAGTTTTAACTTAGTTAAAGTCCAATTACTTACTCTTATGATTTATTTAATAACTTAAATCATTCCCATGTAATCTTTTTGTTTTCTATTTATTGGCCAATTTTAAAATTTCCATTAAACTGGAAATATTATAATAAATACAAAGCTATTAATATGTTTCAGTTATACGGAAGATGGGAAAATTCTAATACTTTCAGGCTCCATCAAATACTGATTTCCTAAGATAGAGAATTGTCACATAAATGATAAAGAGATAATGAGCGGCTAAATTTAAAACAAATCTATTTCGTCGTCTCAAAAAAATTTACCTGAAAATGAATTTTGGGGATTTAGCCAGTCTTCATTTAAATACAACTGTTAAGCAAAAGATTTTACGAGACACGAAAAATCAATGTTTTTAAATAAAGACATAGTTACCAAAAAATTTTCTTTGAGCACAACTCTCAGCAACAGATTTGTTCCTTCATCTACTTCCAGCCATTGTAATGTTTTGAAGTTATCGTGTTTTTTTTTTAAATATTTATATTCTAAAAAAATGGGTATCACGTGGTATTCTAGAATCTTCCTTTCTAAAATTATTTCTTCTTTTTTTCTTTTTCTTGGGGGAGGGGGTTATTATTATTATCATTATTGTTTTTATTTATTCATTTATTTTTATCTTTTTTTTAATTATTCATTCTGTTATTTATTTTATTTGAATTTTAAAATTAGTTAAAATCAACTTTAGGTTTTAATTTGGAAATAAGCTTTAGGTTTTGTTTTATTTTTAAATAATATTTTGGAAAAATATAATTTTTGTTTATCTTATTTTCAATTCCCTCAGAACTACATAGATTTCAATAACGGAAGAAATAATCTAGTCGTGCAATTAAGGCGCTAAATTTAAAACAAATATATTTCGTCGTCTCGAAAAAAATTACCTGAAAAAAATTTGGGGGATTTAGCCAGTCTTCATTTAAATACAACTGTTAAGCAAAAGATTTTACGAGACACGAAAAATCAATGTTTTTAAATAGAAACATAGTTACCAAAACTTTTTCTTTGAGCACAACTCTCAGCAACAGATTTGTTTCTTCATCTACTTCCAGCCATTCCATTGTTATTATCATTATTATTATTCATTTCAGAGTTTTTGACAGCAACGTTAGCAGAGGGTTTTCCTCTGAGGCCTGAGTAATAGGAAGTATTCTCAAATCCCCAGGACTCTTCTCCGTATTCTAACTGATTTTAATAATATTGTTGTTTGGATGGTCTACACTTTTCCTCTAATTTCCAAATCTTCCAGTCCCTTTACAAATCCTTTGGAAATTATTCCAAGCGCACCAATTACAATTGGTATCACTGTCATTTTAATGTTCCACTGGTTTTTTTTTTTTTAAAGTTTTTTTGGCAAGGTCTAGATATTTTGCTTTCTTTTAATTTTACTCTGTGGTCTGTCGGCAAAGTCCACTATTCGTTATGTTCTTTTTTTTTTTTACCATCACTAGGTCTGGTCGTCTGGTAGTCTTCATGTAACTCAAAATCCTGGAGAAGTTTGTGTGTCTCATTCTCCTGGGCGCGTTCTGGGTTGTTTGTAGGGTCAAATTTAAATATCTTGCACAACTCCTAGTGGATTACCTTGCCCACCCAGTTGCGTCTAGTCATATACTCTTTCTGTGCAAATTTGCTGCATTCGCTTATATGATTGATCATTTTGTCTCAATCACCACATAACCAACATTTGATATTTTGTTGCGTCTTATCCATTTCCGCTTTAACATAGTTGGTCCTTATGACGTTGTTTTGTTCTACTATTAGAAGAGATTCAGTTTCTCTCAAAAGGTTATTCTTTCTTTGCTATATCCAGTGTTGTTCTGGTGATCCTTGTGTTATTGCCTTGTTTCTGGTCGCAGTAATTAGTCTAACTTAGCACTTTTTTATGTGTTATTTTTATTATTATAGAGAGTTTTTCACACCAGCATTAGCTGATGGTTTTTCGCTGGAGTTTGAAGGATAGCAAGTCTCAAATCTCCAGGACGCTTAGAATTCTGGCCGATCTAAATAATGCGATTGTTTGGATGGTCTCTACACGTCCTCCAATTTCCAAGTCCTCCAATCCCTTTATCAATCCTTATGTGACTGTCCCGAGCGCGCCAATTACAGATGGTATCACCGTCACTTTCATGTTTAGTATTATCATTATTATTATTATTTTACTCCTTTGAGAGTTTTTCACACCTACATTAGCCGATGGCTTTTCCCTGGATTTTGAGTGACAGCAAGTCCCCTCAAGTCTCCTTGACTCTTCTCAGTATTCAGGCCGATCTTAGTAATGCTGTAGTTTGGATGTTCTCTACTTGTCCTCTGATTTCAAAGTTTTCCAGTCCCTTTACCAATCGTTCCAAGTGCACTAACTACAATTAGTATCACCGTCACCTTCATGTTCCATAGCTTTTTCAGCTCTCTACCTAGGTCTATGTATTTATCCCTTTTTTCACCTTTTAATTCTACTCTGTGGTCTGCCGAGACGGCAAAATGCTCTATTCGGCAATTTCCATTTTTTGTTGGGTTTCACTAAGTCTATTATCATTATTATTATTATTACTTAACTCTTTTTCGAGTTTTTTATATTAACGTTAGCTGAGAGTTTCTCACTGGAGTTTGAGTGACAGCAAGTCTTTTTAAGTCTCCAGGACTCTTCTCAGTATTCTGACCGATCTCAACAATCCTATAATTTGGACAGTCTCTACCCGTCCCGTTGGTTCCAAGTCTTCCAGTCCTTGTACCAATCCTTTGGTGACCGTACCAAGAGCACCAATTATAATTGGTATAATCGTCACTTTCATGTTCCATAGTTTTTTCAATTCCCAGGTAAGGTTTGGTACTTTTCCCTCTTTTCACTTTCTTTCAGTTTCACTCTGTGATCTGTCGTGACAGCAAAGTCGACAATTCCGCAAGTTCTCTAATTATAATTATTATTATTAGTATTATAAGATCTGATCGTCTAGCCGAGATTTGGTGATCTATTTGTACCTCGAAACCCCAGAGGACTTTGTGCGTCTCATTCCCCAGGACTAGTCTTATATTTTTTGGTACTGATTTGCTGCATTCGCTTATTATGTGATTGATCGTTTCACCACATAACCTACATGTGCTATTTTGTTGCATCATATCTATTCTTGCTTTGATATGGTTGGGCCTTAATGTGTTGTTTTGTGCTGATATTAGAAGAGATTCAGTTTCTCTCTAAAGGTTTCATTTTCTTTGCCACGTCCACATTTTCTCGTGTGAGATGTCACTTACTAGTCACTTAAAACGCCCAAAGAGTTGTTTTTCTTCACACTTTTGTTTTCTCGTTATTGTCGTTCTGCGGGTCCTCGTGTCGTTAGCATTGTTTCTAGTGGCTGTAATCAGTCTTCCTCTGCGCTTTTCTATGTAGTCTTTGAGTCGTTGTATCGATGTGTCCACGCTATCTTCAATGCCGGCAAGTCCTCTTCCTTGCTCTCTTCTTGGCACATATAGTTTGTCAACGTCAACTCTTGTCTTGATGTCTTGTGCATGGTCATTAGTTTTCTTGTTCTCTGGTTCATTTGTTTAAGTTCATCTCTGGTCCACTTCAAAAATGGTCCCGAATATTTTACGAGGGGCAGCCCAGGTATTTATCCCATTGACAAGGTTCTTGCTACAGAGTTTTGTCTTGAGTAATTTTCTAGCTCTTCTAAGATACTGTTTTTAAAAATTTTTCTTTCATTTCCCGTATGCCATCCAGGCCAGGGGTTTTCCAGTTTGTTTTCTTTTTAAGCGTTACATTGAGCCCGTCGGAGTGTATGTTTACCCGAGGGCCTTCGAGTATTCGCAACTCTGTTTCCATATTTATCCATTCAGCTTTTTTGTTATGATCTTTCTGTTCCAATATTTTGCTCCCAAATTGTCCCTCTCCCATCCGGTTTTTGATATGGCTTCGCCCATTCTTCCCCTGATTGTTGGTAGAATTTTTTCGTTGTTTTGGGACGTCCTGTTTATCATTATTATTATTTTCTTTCATTTTTGAATTCCTAGTTGTTTTTTTATAGCAACTCACATGGATTGTCAATCTATAATAGCAAGGAAAAGTGAATCTCAAAAATAATAAAAGATAAAGCTCTCACTGAGATTTGAACTCACGTAGTTTATTTTTCCTCATTGCTATAGGCAAACCAGTTTGTTACGGCAGCCAATACAGAAGGAAAACGCAGAATTTAAATCAGAACTACTCCGCTTTAAAATGACCAAGTATCGCATCAGAAGGGTTGGGTAAATATATCAATAGATGTACAATGGAAACCTTAAAACAGTTTCGGAACTCTTTTCTGTTTTTTCTTGACTCTTCTCCATCTGCGCCATCTTCTTTTTTTTTTTATTAATCTTTTTTGGTTTTCTTCTTTCCTATGATCTTTTTTCTTTTCACCATATTTACTCAGCTTTAATTAGTACGGTAAACGCTAAGATGTAGATGAAGGATTCAATTAGAGAGAGAAAGATTGATTGACTGATTTTAACGACATGTCAATTTGTCTAGGGTTATTTCCTGCCTAGAGATTATAGAACAGCGTTCTTTGTACGTTCATATTTACATATTTGCGCAGTTGCTTCTGAAAAGTTATTTTATACACACTTTTGATATCAAGTGTTCCAGTCAAATACAAACAATTTTCAAACAGATCTATTTGACCCATAGATGGGACCCTAACAAAGTGGACCAGGAAGTAATGGCAATGGAGGAGTACTCCACACCCCAGATTTCCATAACCACAATTTTTCCATCAGATACAATTTAGTGTCTTTCTCAGGACACAGTTTCTTTGGTCTTACACTTCTGCAGAGATACAGTCAGCGTTTTCTAAGCTCCATTGATATAACGGGATTCGATTAAAGAATTTATTAATTTACTCTGCCCGCATTTCAGTTTTCCTTTTCTTTCAATTTATTCTTTCTTTCTTCTTAATTGTATCATATATATGAAATATATGAGATATTATCCAAAACTTAAAACAGACACATCGGTCAAATTATCTAACGTTTCCCATGTCTTGACGGAAATTTCACACATCTCTGAAAATCACCCCACCAATTAAATACACTCATCATTTATCAATGTTTCTTTGTTTGAGAATGTCCTTTCCGGACTGAAGATCCTCGAATTTTCTGCTGGCAAGCAGTGTATACATTTACGCAAAGCCGTTTCAGTACATTTTCTTAAAATTCATTAATCTTTCACCAACTATGCTGAGCCCCATAGATACTTTTGCTTCTTTTACAAATTTATTCCTTTATGAACTGATAGAAGCAGAATTTCCGCATTAGAACTTCAAATGAAGTTCACGTGCCTTTTCTCCTCGATAATCCAGAAGTCAAAATTTTCCCCAAGTTCATTTTTCATTTGCTTTTTTCGCTTAGCATTTCTTCCATTCTTACCCTGTAGCTATTGCATGCGCCAACTGCATCTCTGTAGAGAGGTAAGACCCTCTAACCATGTGCTGCATATGACTCTAGGCCCTCTAATGGTGAAGTCCTGGAGCTTTGAGGAATGGGGAATACACCTTCATTAATATTACAACCAGGTTCACTCTGGTAGTACCTGTTAGGGTCCCATCTATGAGTCAAAAAGAACAATTCAATCATTTACTTTACTTAAAACCATTTAAAAGTCTAGCAAATGATTAATACTATATTGAATTATTAGTATTACAAAGCAAAATACTTGAAACAATTTAACTACATAGAAACAAATTTGAAAATTATGATATCGAGAAATTATTCATTTACAAATATAAGCATCATTTGGCATTAAATAAACCACAATAGTTAATATGCCATGAAACACAAACAAAGCAAACTTTCTTACTTGCATCTCTTTCTTTTCCCTTTTCTCCCCCAATCGATCATTCTTTTTTTCTCTTTCCTTTTTCGTTTAGCATTTCTTCTCTGTTTCCTCAGATTTCTTTCTTTTTTCTTTTTCTTCCTAACCTTACATTCGTCTCTTTCTCTATTTTTTTAGTTTTGCATTTCTTCCCTTTTTACTCGCCTCCACTTCTTTTCCTCCTTTTCTACCCCAGTCGTTCAGTACTTTTTTCTCTTTCCTTCTTCTTTTCTCTTTTTAAACATTTATCCTTCTTTTCTCTTCTTATTCTCTAATCCTGCAGTTCTTCTTTCTCTTTTCTTTTTTCATTTTACATTTCGTCCCGTCTTACTTATACACCTTTTCTCTTTTTATTTACAATTTTTTCTGATCTTCTTTCTATGATTACAAACAACAGGGATCAAACCTGATCACGGCAACTGGTCAATTCCTTGGATGGGAAGGACATTGCAGATATCGTGTTTTAGGCAAGGTTCCACTTGGTTTGATAGCGCCGGAGTTCTTCACGGCCATCCACACTGCTACCCACCTTGTGTTTTGATCACAGAAGGTGAGAAGATCACTTGATGAAGTCACCATAGCGGTTACTTTGAGATAACCTTTGAACACACAAAAATGAGACAAACTGTTAAAATCTCGAACTGGGTGAAATGGATCCAAGTAATCATCTTACAAAAAACTGCCTTCACACGGTGACGTTTTCCCACAACAGGAATAATGTCTTCCCTTTCTCCACCAAAAATTATAACGTCTTCACTCCCTTGCAGTTTCTTCTCTAGGCGTTTTTATGTTTAGTCTGAACATTTGCTCAAGAATTTTGCAAATGCCACTCTCGCAAATTCTCGCTCGAGACCGTATTTTATTTTAAATTGAGGTGTTAGGGCGGCCATGTTTCTCTCTCTCTCTCTCTCTCTCTCTCTCTCTCTCTCTCTCTCTCTCTCTCTCTCTCATATCATTTGTTTTGCACGCTAGGCATAAACGAGCTCATTTTGCTACCCGGGTAAATGGTCTTCTCTTTTACACGAACAAAATACAACCAAAAAACCAATTAAGTCAATACAAGTTAGAAGTGTAACAACACTTCTTGTTTATATCTTTTGTTGTAAACAGCCGTTTGGACTCTTCCAATTCGGTTCTTGTCGAATGACAATGAAATATTTAACAAATTTGTAAACGGTCTAGTAGTACGTCCAGGCTTAAAAATTTAAAGTCTGGCACAAAGTCTCAGGTCGCGTCATACCAAAGACTTTAAAAATGGTACTTGATACCTCCTTGCTTAACACTCAGCAATATAAAGTACGTATCAAGGGTAAAGTGGAGCAATCCAAGAAAAGGAGTAGCGCCCTTCCCTACACCTCGGCGTAGTAGCTATTGAAAAGGGAGCCTTCTGGTCGCCCTCGACTATGGTCGCCAACTTATGACTGACTTAGTTGACTGATATCTCAGGATTTTTTCTATAGACTCTCTCCGGTTCTCTATCTGAAATGTCAAAAATTCCAGCTTATACTGAGTCTGGTGTCCAACTGATGTAGGAGTTGGCTGGATGTGATATTTGCTCCTCCTTTTGATGTCACTTTCTCATAAACAACTTTCATGATAATTTCCTTTAAATTAGCTTTTCCAAATTTGGGTAATATATATTTTTTTTTATGGTCGGAGGACTGGACCCACCCTCTCGACTCTAACCTACTTTAATTTGTATCTCTCTCCCATACCAGCAGAACCTTAGAACTCTCTTATTCTTTCAATTCTCCCTATATCCAAGCTGACCCTTCTCTCAAAACGGGTACAACTGTCTTTGTGTGACGAATCCGATTTTATAATACGTAGGCGACCACTCAAAACATTTTCTAATGCAAACCATTTTGTCTTTTCATAAATAAACCAAACACTTTTCTCCAAATTTTACTTTTAGTTATTATGATTCTCTTAGACTTGGACATTTTATAATGAAAACAAAACCTGTTTCGTTTTTGATAATTTTCATAAACATTCCAGATGGCCACTGCCGTAGCCTAACTGTCTGTCGTTTGGGTCTCCGATTTTTTCTTTTGACCACTATCTTGGATTTTCCTAAGAATACAATCGTATACCTTTCCAATTGGTCTGCTTGTCCTAAATTTCAAGTTCCTGTGTCACATAAGTCTAACCGATATTTTGGGTTTTCAAATATCTTTTCCTTTCCCAAATAATATCTAAGCAATTACGATTTTCTAAAGAAAATAACTCTTACTTTTTTCACTTAGTCTGCTTACTTTCATTTTATTAACTTTTTTCTATTATCACGTACATGGATATTTCTGTCCATCATAATTATTTTCTGTTATTATTTTCCTTTCAAGTTTCTACTAAACATACAGGGGAAATCAAGAACATTTTCATTTAAGCTCGCCACACCCTCTAAATTCAGTCATCTTTTTTGTTTATCCTCCCTCTTCTGTTTTTTTTCTCAGTGAGTTCTGACTTCTTTTTGGCGCGCTCAGAATTTTTCTTCGGTTGATACTAATTTCATTTTTAATTATGTTATGGAATCTTTTTCAGCAAAATTGGAAGGGCTTTCTAACGAACGCTCAATGGGATCCCTCTCTCGTCTTTACACATGCACACCGGTGAACCTAGTTTGATTACCCCTTTCCTACGCCTTCTCCGTGCCCATGGTGTTTATATTATCCCTGTTACAGCAACTTGATATTCTGAGGTAAGAGAGATGGATACTCCAAATGCTGAGCAATTCTACCGTAGACAATAGGGCTATTGCTTTTATTGTCTTAATAGGCTTTCTTTCAAGTACTTTGGATAATTCCATCTCCTTCTCTGTAGCAACAGCACAGATCCAATTAGACACACTGATAGGTTGTGGTAAAACAGTATTTTTCAATCCTTCTATTTGACAATTGCTCTTAATCCCACCTCAATTCTCTTTAAACAATTTGAGCAAACACAACATGTAATTTAGTTTTATACTTGGTAATCCCTCCCAATTTCTGCCCAACCCAAGAGTATGGGATGGGCAAGTCTACTTGATATATCTCAAAAGTCTATCCAGCAATGGGGTAGACAATAACGCCAATAACTTATCTTCCAACAATGTAATCCAGCTCAAGGCACTAAAATATTTCCATAACTCTTCAATAAGATCCCGTGGCATTCTCAAATGATGAGGCAATTCAGTTTGTACTTCCAATAGTAATTATCTTAGATGACCTGAGGTCATACTTCGTGACAAATGTTCTAATGACGACATAACTAACTGTATCCGATATGCTCTAACAACTTTATCAGAGATTAGCTCATCTTCCCATCCTATTAATGATCGTTATTAATTGGAAATATTGTTGAATTAAGATATCTAATCCTTATAATTTGCTCCTCTCAGATACATTAACCACTTCTCTTAATGTTTGCATACTCCCATTTAACAATTTATGTTACCTCTGTTCTTGTGACTTTCAATATGAACACACTCTCAAGCAAGCTAGGCTAAAACTCTTTGATTCTTTTCCATTCGTCTCAATTTTTCCTAAATTTGGTTTGGTTATTTGGTTCGGTTACATATCAAACCTTCATGGTTATTCAATGCAAAATCCTGTTATATATATATATATATATATATATATATATATATATATATATATATATATGTTGAATTGATAGAATGTGGTGAATCTGACAAGATGATAAAAATAAGTGGAAAGATGGATAAATCAAACACTTACAAAATTTTAGCAGTTGTGATATTTCATTCTTGTTTAGTTAAAGAATTTCATCGACTAAACATTTTTAGTTTCATGAAATTCTTCGAATAAAAAGAATGAAACATCACTACTATAAAACTTTTGTAAGTATTTGATTTATCCATTTTTTATATATATATATATATATATATATATATATATATATATATATATATATATATATATATAAAGAGCGAATAGTTGGTGGGTAATTTCATTCTGACATGAGTTAGAACACAATTTATTTGCACACAATTTCAAGCATTGCTATTTAACACTAATAAGTCTATAAAATATCAATTTATATAATATCAATCACACACACATACACACACGTTATAATTCCTGAGTTGACGTATGTCACCGAAATGGCTGAGCGGTTAGATGCAATATCGTGCGTAAATTTAGGTGGCTTTCGATCCCAGCTTGAACTGTCCAGTGTGTTGGTACACTGAAGAGTTGTGATAAAACGAAACAGTCTGCAGATGACACTATATATATATATATATATTGATGATAATAATAATGAATTATTCAAAAAAGAATGTTTTAAAAAGTACTCTATATTCTTATAGTAGGGATGCTTCAGCTTCGCATTACTCCTCTCGTGTCATAACAGTTATTAGACGGAAAATTGAATCTCCACTGGAGTATTTTCAACATTTATTATACAAAAGTAATCAAACAAGGCATGTGCGTGTAACAAAAATATTTTTCTCTTCCGAAAGATAAGATTTAATTTGCTTCTTTCATGTGCTCTTTCAAACTTTTAATCTGGTGGAACACTTCAGAGTTTTCTTTTTAAAATTATATATATATATATATATATACGAGGATCATTAAATAGGTTTCCAGACTTTTTTCGTATGGGCACTTTTATTGATAGTACACACATGCAACTCTAGTCCCCTTCGAAGTAATCTCCTCCGGCTGCGATGCACTTGTTCTACCGTTCCAACAACTTCTGGAAGGCCCCATGGAAGTCCTCTTGTGTGAGCGTATCAATGACCTCCGTCACAGCCTCTTTCATCTCCTTAATTATCTCATAACGACAGCCTCTGAGCTTAGGGAATAACGAAAAGTCATAGGGAGCAAGGTCTGGACTATAGGGATGCTAAGGAATTGTGTTGATGCCCATCTTGGTCAAATTGTTTGTGACAAGGATGGAGTTGTGAACTAGTGCGTTGTCCTGGTAGAAATGCCACTGACCCAATTTGAAGAGTGCTGGCCTCTTCCGATGGAATCTCTTCCTGAACCCCCTTAAAACCTCGACATAGTAACCCTAACACTTTGGCCAATCAACTCTGGTGTATTGACTTCCTTACTCCTCCCACACCTCTCATCATCCCTCACAGGCTCCTGCCTTCCTTGAATCTCTTATGTCACTCAAAAACTGATGCTCGATTCATGCAAGATGGTCGAAAAGCAGTCTGACGCATTCCATACATTTCTGAGGCATTTTTCCAAGTTTAAAACAGAATTTTATTGCACATCGTTCTTCTAAAGTGTCCTCACGTCCAGATTGCATTTTTGAAATTCACCAGCTGTGACAATCAGTAGGGTGTATTCCAATTGCTGCTGTAGCTGTTCATTTGAAGGTGAAATCATAAAAATTGGTCAGTCATCTCATAAGCTGTATAGCAATAACATAGTGAATTTTCAAGAGTCTACGACAATTTTAAATGCCTGTACAAAAAAAGTCTGGAAACTTATTGAAGGCACCACGTATATATATATATATATATATATATATATATATATATATATATATAATGAGCACGCACAGCAAGATATGTGATATTAATTTTTTAATGAAAGTTACTTGTCTTGCGTTAGTTAATGTCACGGATTGTCGTGTTGGCAGTCGGCTGCAATATTATATCAGGTGTGGCTGTTATAAATAATATCGCTTCTATCTTAAAGGAGTCAAATAATTTCTCAGTATGACATATTCTAATTCATTCGGATTTTGAGTCTACCTTTCATACAACTTTGTCATTTTTCATTTCTGGAATAATGTCAAAGACCTTCAAACTCCTTAAGCCTCGTGGTGTAGAAGTAGTCCAGCGACAGACAGGTCATTACTCATCATATGCTTAGAAACGATGACAGAGTCGTTGACAAGTCCATCCCAGAATTTATGCCAAAACAAGAGGAGTAGCTATAGGATTCTCGCTGGATATGTGAGAAGGGTCAGTTTAGCTTGGATTGCTCTCTAACTCTTTTCTGTTGAGCCGATTAAATGAAGGCAGTGGCGTTGAAGGAGCTTTGAGCACCAACGAGACACAACACAACAAGACATATGCTTGCTGAAGTATAATAAGACTAAGTTAGACCGAACTGAAAAGAGGCAAATGAAAATAGGCGCCCACGAAGAAAAGAAAGTTGTTGCTTGCAAGCGAACTTGATACTTGTCACGACCAACAATTACTAAGACGAAACACCCAGAAGTGAATGTTTCTTCTACGGAGAAGCTCTTGGTAGAGCTGGTCTTCATGAAGCTGGCACATTACAACAGGACTTGCGGTCAAGTCGTTCCCACTGATTTTGTATGGCATGAACCTCCTAACGAAGCTGAATGCTGGAGACATGGTTGCATAGGAGGTCAAGTACTATCGAAATTGTCTCCTAAACGGATTAAGGAAACGGCAAGCAAATTTATAGACCCTGAATATTAAATTGCAGGACTTGCTTTTGCAGAGCCAAGGGTGTTTATTGAAGAAGCTAACATGGATGACGAGATGTGTCCAGTCTTCAGACTTGCCGAACTGGTACAGTTATACAAGTCATAGATAGAACAGCTGGAAGTCAAGCATGACGACACGAAGCACATGATCCGTCTTAAACTTGCTCACTTTCCTGACTTGTGTGCACAGCACCAGAGTCACGATGTTCTTCTTGCCTTCAATAAAGGCTTCCACGATGCCCTGACAAATGTTTGTGAACTGGACAGAACCTTAATGCTAGCCATCAGGTGCGTGTTGCCTAAACTGTGAGACTCCACATCATCGGAGATGCCAAGGTATTCAATGGGTTTCATGTCAACAGGACTCCGTGCTACCCATGTTGCTTGCTTTGCTCATTATGATCTTAGTATTAAGCACCAGAATTAAAATACAACACCAGTAACACTGAGCATCACACAATTCCTCAAGTTCAACGCAACATGTAGTACGCAGTCAGACACGCCCCCATGCAGAAAAGACACAGATTCCAACCTGAATTGACAACGCTACATGCATACTCAAAAGAGGCCTCAAAACAGTTGATCGTTTGCCTAGCTACTATATAGAAGTTTCATCTGTCATCGGCACAATCAAGACGGTTATCAGCGTGACTCACCATCTACAGCAGCTTCCAGCAATTTGCTGAAAGAGAAGGTCTCTGGCTACAAATCACTCTTCAAGAAAGTTATCTAGTGTAGAACACTTCATGGGATACATACCATGTATCAATACCAGCAATATGTATCAACCTCTCTGGAAAATGCTCCTCGAGGCATCCAAATGCCGAGAGTTAGTTTTCTGAAAATGTTAGAAAGGCTGCATCAAGAACAAGAAGGCTAGTCTGAAATCCACATCATTATGTGCTTGTGACGCTGAGTGCTCTTAGAACTGAATTTTCAAACATAAGATGAAGAATCCGAACTGTTCCAGACATTACACAGGTAAAAATATTGAATTTTTTTTTTTGCCTATTGCATTTAACAGATTATGTGTTAATTAACATGATTGTTAAAAGTTGTAGTGTCCCTTGACCACATAAATATAACATTTGGCTTTCCTAAGTTTGATCTGCTGAGAGCAAACCACTATAATTATCACTATTTGGTTCTGTCATTGTTGTATTATCGATGTAATTGGCATAATTGTGCTAATAATTTTATTAATTGGCATCTTAATTGTTGTGGGTAGTGTCCATAAATAGCTATTGACAGACAGAGAAATAAGGTCAGATAACATTTCCACAAATAAATCTAGGCTATGCAGAAGGAATGCCAATTTTTGATACTTGATCATGGGTTTCTTTGTCGCTATATCATCTGCAATTCACCTAAATAGGTTAAATAACCTTCCAGAATATGACAAAGAGCTATCATCAATGTCTTGATTCAATATATTCAATAAACATGCTGTAAAACCTTCAGCAGCAAACTAACTTCTGTGTCTTTTGGTTGTCTATAGGTGGCCCTTTTCCAAATTGGCTCACACAGTCGCTAGAGGACAGTTAGGCAATGATTATAAATCCAAATTTGTTTATTATATATTGGTCTACTTCTGTGCCCAAACTAGTGCTTTTATCAGAAATGCACGATAAGTTTGTTTACCTGCAATAAAAATTAATTAAAATTTAAGAATAGTAGGAAACCGCAAAAAAAGAGAGTGAAATGAATGAAAAAATCGGCAAATGAAGGTAAGGAAGAAAGAAGGAAAAGAAAAAGAGAGAGAAGTGGAGAAAGAAAGAAAGAAAGAAAGAAAGAAAAAAAGAAAGAAAAAAAGAAGAGAAACAGAAGGAATAAAGGAAAGCGAGGAAAAAGAAAAAACGAGAAAAAGAAAAAAAAAAGAGAAAGAAGCAAGGTAAAGAAACATTAAGAGGAGAAAAAATGCTTAATAAATTACCTTAGAAGAAAGCTTTGAAAGAAGTAATGACAAAATAGTGTTGGCCTGAATTTCAGTTTCTTTAGACTTTTAGTTCAATTTTTATATTGATAAGGTTATTTAGCGTTAGAGCAAATTGTTGACTTGATGATGGTAAAAGGCTTATTGGAGTCTTTAGACTCTCTAATATTAAAATTACAAAACCTATTAGAGTGGAAACAAAACAAAACAAAAAAAAAACTTCTTAGTTTCAAAATATTTGGTAGTAAGAAGATATTAATTAACTAAGCGGCAAACAATTGCATTAGGGTACTGTTTTGAAATTTCGTGCATTGTCATCATTTTGGTTTGATTGGGCTATCTTTTTAATTGTTTACAATGATTATTTGTTTGCAGTTATATGGTATTAAGTATTCCCAATACAAATAATTTATACACAATTATATACTTTAAAGTAACTATTCCAATCTAATAATAAGCATTTGTTTATACACAGCTATATGGTTTCGGGTATATTATTATTATGATTATTATTAATTTTCAAAGAAATCTATTTGACCCATCAATAGGACCCTAACAAGCACTACCATTTCGGGTCAGAGTGAACCCGAGAATAATTACTTCTCACCCTCTACACAATCTAGAGCTTCAGAAGTTAAATTAGTACCATACCGAGGACACCCAATTTTTATTGGTGGGGAGAGAGGGTGTCTTACCTTTCTTTCATCTACTCTACTGAATAATGATATGATTTAATTTCAGAAAAAAAGGAATTCTCTTTAAAACAAGAATGATCATGACATTAGCACGAATAAGAAGAGTGGTGTGGACAAACATTCAAGGACAAAATGATTGGGAGTCTTCCGCCGGATATTGGCCAGATTCTTCGGCTTTAATTCTACCTGGTCGAACAGATTTTTTTCAGCTAAACAAACATTGTGATCCAAGCAAATTAAACAATGCAATTACTAGTAATTGATTAATTACTAATTCATTATAGCTAATCAATTAGCCGATATTATTCTTAATAGGATATTCTTCTTAATTAAGTTTTTATGCGTCATCAAACACAAGTTGAGAATAATTAGACTCTGTAATTGGATCGGGGTGTATATGAAAAGATAACTTTTTAAAAAGTGTTGAACAAGTTTAGAAAAACAAGTAGATTTTCGTTCGTCTTACAAGTTGATTGATTATTATTGAATGAATCAGCCAAGTTGATCAAGTAAACTTTCTGCACCCCTACCCACAATAGATAAAAGAATTTGATAAAAATATAAAATAAGCACTAAAAGAATAAATAGGTACACACTTATTTACGCCGAGTAAAGTCGGATTGATTGATTGATATTAACGGATTGTCAACTCGTTTAGGTTTATTTTATGCGTACAGATTAGGGAATCGCGTTCATTGTACGTTCATATTTACAATTTTAGTGTTGTTTCTGAAGAGTTTTTTTTGCATGTTGTTATATATCAATTATTCCTTTCGAACACAAATAATTTGCTCCTAGTTGTATAGTATCCAATATCCTTATCTGATACTTATAAGGTTTCAAGTAATTATTTCTATTTAATGATAATCATTTGTTTGCACTCAGTGATATGGTTTCAAGTTACTAATAATGATATTTAGAAAACAATTATTGCTTTAAGTAACTATTCTTAATACAAATAATTTACAGTTATAAGGTATCAAGTATTCCTATATATTTGATTCAGAGAGGGCCAATAACAAGCACTACCACTCCGGACCAGAGTTGACCTTGGACTAATGGCAGTGGTAAATTGAAGCTATCATTGTTAACAACAGATTTTTATTAGTTACTTAAAACCATATAATTGCTTGCAAATTTAGGTGTTACATAGGAATATTTGAATCTATACAAAGAAATGATAATTAAACTGGTTTGGTTTAGTTTGGTAATTTTGTTTAATGACATTTCAACCCTTGCGGGTTATTTAATGCCAATTATATATATATATATATATATATATATATATATATATATATATATATATATATATATGATTTTAATGCAAATATTTGTTTATTTTGTTTAACTGTTTATCTACACTTTATGGGTTATTTAGTTTCAAATTTTGATTCATTTATTAATGCTTCACTATTGTCAATCATTCGGGACTATTTTACGTTTCAAGGCCAGGAAATAACGTATGATGTCCGTCTACATTTACACTTTTGTATGGTTAAGAGTTTTTATTTCATTTTAATGTGTCAGCATCATTTGGGAAGTCTTTCTGATAAATGGTTTGGTTGGGGATCATGTTGAAAGATTACTTTTTATGGTACTGATCAGGTTTACATCTATAACTTGTGCGATAATTTTATTTCTTGACATTTTCAAATAGATCTTTCATATTATTTGTGTTAAAAAATCGTTTTCTGTTGAGAGCAAAAGCTCCACACTTAATGTGGAACTGTTTAAGAGCGTAGGGTGTTTGACATTTTTCTCATCGGTATAGTTTTTGTGTGTGTATAAAAGAGTGTTTAAGTTTTTTGTGGCCAAAGCACAAGTAGACCAGAATTAATGCTTTATCTCGGGATTTTCTATATTCCGGCAATCTTTCTTCTAGTGCTTCTATCATTCCAACAGTGTTGCCATTTTTGCTTGATGAATCTTCTTATTTGGTTCTTTAGGTCTGCTTAATGTTTAAGTCAATTTCATTATGGCATTTTTTGCAACAGAATCGGTTTTCTCATTTCCCGTAATTTCAATATGACTTGGAATCCAACCTCTTTTGATTCAGACAATGAATTGAGCTTACAAAATAGCTGGAATATAAAATAGCTGTCAAGTGTTTTGTTATTTGAGCGCAATTAGAATTAATAATGAATCAACTAATAATGAATCAGAAAAATATTTTTTTTTGTATCCATTGAAATTATGAGCACTCGATCTATGGAAAAAGCTTCAGCACTCAAAATGTCTGTTTCACTTTGGATACGTTTACTTATTTTCTTTTGATATATTGATGTGCATGTTGTGTTTTCGTGTTTGGAGCCATCAGTAAAAATGCTTTATATGGTTGGAATAATTGGATTTAATTTAATTTCTTCAACGAAGATGTATTATTTTGCTACTCTTATCTTTTTAGATGTTTCAGGTTAGGGATGAGAGTAAATTTTTTGAGATGTTTCAGGTTAGGGATGAGAGTAAATTATTTTAGATGTTTCAGGTTAGGGATGAGAGTAAATTTTTTGAGATGTTTCAGGTTAGGGATGAGAGTAAATTTTTTTAGATGTTTCAGGTTAGGGATGAGAGTAAATTTTTTTTAGATGTTTCAGGTTAGGAATAAGAGTAAATTATTTTAGATGTTTCAGGTTAGGGATGAGAGTAAATTTTTTTTAGATGTTTCAGGTTAGGGAAGAGAGTAAATTTTTTGAGATGTTTCAGGTTAGGGATGTGAGTAAATTTTTAAGATGTTTCAGGTTAGGAATGAGAGTAAATTATTTTAGATGTTTCAGGTTAGGGGTGAGAGTAAATATTTTTAGATGTTTCAGGTTAGGGATGAGAGTAAATTATTTTAGATGTTTAAGGTTAGGGATGAGAGTAAATTATTTTAGATGTTTCACGTTAGGGATGTGAGTAAATTTTTAAGATGTTTCAGGTTAGGAATGAGAGTAAATTATTTTAGATGTTTCAGGTTAGGGGTGAGAGTAAATTTTTTTAGATGTTTCAGGTTAGGGATGAGAGTAAATTATTTGAGATGTTTCAGGTTAGGGATGAGAGTAAATTTTTTGAGATGTTTCAGGTTAGGGATGTGAGTAAATTTTTAAGATGTTTCAGGTTAGGAATGAGAGTAAATTATTTTAGATGTTTCAGGTTAGGGATGAGAGTAAATATTTTTAGATGTTTCAGGTTAGGGATGAGAGTAAATTATTTTAGATGTTAAAGGTTAGGGATGAGAGTAAATTATTTTAGATGTTTAAGGTTAGGGGTGACAGTAAATATTTTTAGATGTTTCAGGTTAGGGATGAGAGTAAATTTTTTGAGATGTTTCAGGTTAGGGATGAGAGTAAATTATTTTAGATGTTTCAGGTTAGGAATGAGAGTAAATTATTTTAGATGTTTAAGGTTAGGGGGTGAGAGTAAATTTTTTTAGATGTTTCAGGTTAGGGATGAGAGTAAATTTTTTGAGATGTTTCAGGTTAGGAACTAGAGTAAATTATTTGAGATGTTTCAGGTTAGGAACTAGAGTAAATTATTTGAGATGTTTCAGGTTAGGGATGAGAGTAAATTTTTTAGATATTTCAGGTTAGGAATGAGAGTAAATTATTTTAGATGTTTCAGGGTATGGGTGAGAGTAAATTTTTTAGATGTTTCAGGTTAAGAATGAGAGTAAATTATTTTAGATATTTAAGGTTAGCGATGAGAGGGAATTATTTTAGATGTTTAAGGTTAGGGGTGACAGTAAATATTTTTAGATGTTTCAGGTTAGGGATGAGAGTAAATTTTTTTAGATGTTTCAGGTTAGGGATGAGAGTAAATATTTTTAGATGTTTCAGGTTAGCGATGAGAGTAAATATTTTTAGATGTTTCAGGTTAGGGATGAGAGTAAATTATTTTAGATGTTTCAGGTTAGGAGTGAGAGTAAATTATTTTAGATGTTTCAGGTTAGGAATGAGAGTAAATTATTTTAGATATTTCAGGTTAGGGATGAGAGTAAATTTTTTGAGATGTTTCAGGTTAGGGATGAGAGGGAATTATTTTAGATGTTTCAGGTTAGGGATGAGAATAAATTTTTTTGAGATGATTCAGGTTAGGGATGAGAGTAAAGTTTTTGAGATGTTTCAGGTTAGGGATGAAAGAAAAATTTTTGAGATGTTTCAGGTTAGGAATGAGAGTAAATTTTTTGAGATGTTTCAGGTTAGGGATGAAAGGAAATATTTTGAGATGTTTTAGGTTAGGGATGAGAGTAAATTTTTCTGAGATGTTTCAGATTAGGGATGAGAGTAAATTTTTTGAGATGTTTTAGGTTAGGAATGAGAGTAAATTATTTGAGATGTTTCAGGTTAGGAATGAGAGTAAATTATTTGAGATGTTTCAGGTTAGGGATGAGAGTAAATTATTTTAGATGTTTTAGGTTAGGGATGAGAGTAAATTTTTTAGATATTTCAGGTTAGGAATGAGAGTAAATTATTTTAGATGTTTCAGGGTATGGGTGAGAGTAAATTTTTTAGATGTTTCAGGTTAGGAATGAGAGTAAATTATTTTAGATGTTTCAGGTTAGGGATGAGAGTAAATATTTTTAGATGTTTCAGGTTAGGGATGAGAGTAAATATTTTTAGATGTTTCAGGTTAGCGATGAGAGTAAATATTTTTAGATGTTTCAGGTTAGGGATGAGAGTAAATATTTTTAGATGTTTCAGGTTAGCGATGAGAGTAAATTTTTTTAGATGTTTCAGGTTAGGGATGAGAGTAAATTATTTTAGATGTTTCAGGTTAGGAGTGAGAGTAAATTATTTTAAATGTTTCAGGTTAGGAATGAGAGTAAATTATTTTAGATATTTCAGGTTAGGGATGAAAGTAAATTTTTTGAGATGTTTCAGGTTAGGGATGAAAGGAAATTTTTTGAGATGTTTTAGGTTAGGGATGAGAGTAAATTTTTCTGAGATGTTTCAGGTTAGGGATGAGAGTAAATTTTTTTAGATGTTTCAGGTTAGGGATGAGAGCGAATTATTTTAGATGTTTCTGGTTAGGGATGAGAGTAAATATTTTTAGATGTTTTAGGTTAGGGATGAGAGTAAATTTTTTTGAGATGTTTCAGGTTAGGGATGAGAGTAAATTTTTTTGAGATGTTTCAGGTTAGGGATGAGAGTAAATTTTTTTAGATATTTTAGGTTAGGGATGAGAGTAAATTTTTCTGAGATGTTTCAGGTTAGGGATGAGAGTAAATTTTTTGAGATGTTTCAGGTTAGGGATGAGAGCGAATTATTTTAGATGTTTCAGGTTAGGGATGAGAGTAAATATTTTTAGATGTTTTAGGTTAGGGATGAGAGTAAATTTTTTTGAGATATTTCAGGTTAGGGATGAGAGTAAATTTTGTTGAGATGTTTCAGGTTAGGGATGAGAGTAAATTTTTTTGAGATGTTTCAGGTTAGGGATGAGAGTAAATTTTTTTGAGATGATTCAGGTTAGGGATGACAGTAAATTTTTTAGATGTTTCTGGTTAGGGATGAGTGTAAATTTTTTGAGATGTTTCAGGTTAGGAATGAGAGTAAATTATTTTAGATGTTTCAGGTTAGGGGTGATAGTAAATTTTTTTAGATGTTTTAGGTTAGGGATGAGAGTAAATATTTTTAGATGTTTCAGGTTAGGGATGAGAGTAAATTTTTGAGATACTTCAGGTTAGGGATGAAAGTAAATTTTTTGAGATGTTTCAGGTTAGGGATGAGAATAAATTATTTTAGATGTTTCAGGTTAGGAATGAGAGTAAATTTTTGAGATGTTTCAGGTTAGGAATTAGAGTAAATTTTTTTAGATGTTTCAGGTTAGGGATGAGAGTAAATTTTTTAGATGTTTCAGGTTAGGAATGAGAGTAAATTATTTGAGATGTTTCAGGTTAAGGATGAGAGTAAATTATTTTAGATGTTTCAGGTTAGGAATTAGAGTAAATTTTTTTAGATGTTTCAGGTTAGGGATGAGAGTAAATTTTTTAGATGTTTCAGGTTAGGAATGAGAGTAAATTATTTGAGATGTTTCAGGTTAAGGATGAGAGTAAATTTTTTAGATGTTTCAGGTTTGGAATGAGAGTAAATTGTTTTAGATGTTTCAGGTTAGGGGTGATAGTAAATTTTTTTAGATGTTTCAGGTTAGGGATTAGAGTAAATTTTTTTAGATGTTTCAGGTTAGGGATGAGAGTAAATTTTTTGAGATGTTTCAGGTTAGGGATAAAAGGAAATTTTTTGAGATGTTTCAGGTTAGGAATGAGAGTAAATTATTTGAGATGTTTCAGGCTAAGGATAAGAGTAAATTTTTTAGATGTTTCAGGTTAGGAATGAGAGTAAATTTTTTAGATGTTTCAGGTTTGGAATGAGAGTAAATTATTTTAGATGTTTCAGGTTAGGGATGAGAGTAAATTTTTTAGATGTTTCAGGTTAGGGATGAGAGTAAATTTTTTAGATGTTTCAGGTTTGGAATGAGAGTAAATTATTTTAGATGTTTCAGGTTAGGGATGAGAGTAAACTTTTTTAAATGTTTCAGGTTAGGGATGAGAGTAAATTTTTCTAGATGTTTCAGGTTAGGGATGAGAGTAAATTTTTTGAGATGTTTCAGGTTAGGAATGAGAGTAAATTTTTTGAGATGTTTCAGGTTAGGGATGAGAGTAAATTTTTTTGAGATGTTTCAGGTTAGGGATGAGAGTAAATTATTTGAGATGTTTCAGGTTAAGGATGAGAGTAAATTTTTTAGATGTTTCAGGTTAGGAATGAGAGTAAATTATTTTAGATGTTTCAGGTTAGGGGTGATAGTAAATTTTTTTAGATGTTTCAGGTTAGGGATGAGAGTAAATTTTTTTAGATGTTTCAGGTTAGAGATGAAGGTAAATTTTTTGAGATATTTCAGGTTAGGGATAAAAGTAAATTTTTTGAGATGTTTCAAGTTCGGGATGAAAGTAAATTTTTTGAGATACTTCAGGTTAGGGATGAAAGTAAATTTTTTGAGATGTTTCAGGTTAGGGATGAGAATAAATTATTTTAGATGTTTCAGGTTAGGAATGAGAGTAAATTATTTTAGATGTTTCAGGTTAGTGATGAGAGTAAATTATTTGAGATGTTTCAGGTTAAGGATGAGAGTAAATTTTTTAGATGTTTCAGGTTAGGAATTAGAGTAAATTTTTTTAGATGTTTCAGGTTAGGGATGAGAGTAAATTTTTTAGATGTTTCAGGTTAGGAATGAGAGTAAATTTTTTGAGATACTTCAGGTTAGGGATGAAAGTAAATTTTTTGAGATGTTTCAGGTTAGGGGTGATAGTAAATTTTTTTAAATGTTTTAGGTTAGGGATGAGAGTAAATATTTTTAGATGTTTCAGGTTAGGGATGAGAGTAAATTTTTTGAGATACTTCAGGTTAGGGATGAAAGTAAATTTTTTTAGATGTTTCAGGTTAGGGATGAGAATAAATTATTTTAGATGTTTCAGGTTAGGAATGAGAGTAAATTTTTGAGATGTTTCAGGTTAGGAATTAGAGTAAATTTTTTTAGATGTTTCAGGTTAGGGATGAGAGTAAATTTTTTAGATGTTTCAGGTTAGGAATGAGAGTAAATTATTTGAGATGTTTCAGGTTAAGGATGAGAGTAAATTATTTTAGATGTTTCAGGTTAGGAATTAGAGTAAATTTTTTTAGATGTTTCAGGTTAGGGATGAGAGTAAATTTTTTAGATGTTTCAGGTTAGGAATGAGAGTAAATTATTTGAGATGTTTCAGGTTAAGGATGAGAGTAAATTTTTTAGATGTTTCAGGTTTGGAATGAGAGTAAATTGTTTTAGATGTTTCAGGTTAGGGGTGATAGTAAATTTTTTTAGATGTTTCAGGTTAGGGATGAGAGTAAATTTTTTTAGATGTTTCAGGTTAGGGATGAGAGTAAATTTTTTGAGATGTTTCAGGTTAGGGATAAAAGGAAATTTTTTGAGATGTTTCAGGTTAGGAATGAGAGTAAATTATTTGAGATGTTTCAGGCTAAGGATAAGAGTAAATTTTTTAGATGTTTCAGGTTAGGAATGAGAGTAAATTATTTTAGATGTTTCAGGTTAGGGGTGATAGTAAACTTTTTTAAATGTTTCAGGTTAGGGATGAGAGTAAATTTTTTTAGATGTTTCAGGTTAGGGATGAGAGTAAATTTTTTGAGATGTTTCAGGTTAGGAATGAGAGTAAATTTTTTGAGATGTTTCAGGTTAGGGATGAGAGTAAATTTTTTTGAGATGTTTCAGGTTAGGGATGAGAGTAAATTATTTGAGATGTTTCAGGTTAAGGATGAGAGTAAATTTTTTAGATGTTTCAGGTTAGGAATGAGAGTAAATTATTTTAGATGTTTCAGGTTAGGAGTGATATTAAATTTTTTTAGATGTTTCAGGTTAGGGATGAGAGTAAATTTTTTTAGATGTTTCAGGTTAGGGATGAGAGTAAATTTTTTTAGATGTTTCAGGTTAGGGATGAGAGTAAATTTTTTTAGATGTTTCAGGTTAGGGATGAGAGTAAATTTTTTGAGATGTTTCAGGTTAGGGATAAAAGGAAATTTTTTGAGATGTTTCAGGTTAGGAATGAGAGTAAATTATTTGAGATGTTTCAGGCTAAGGATAAGAGTAAATTTTTTAGATGTTTCAGGTTAGGAATGAGAGTAAATTATTTTAGATGTTTCAGGTTAGGGGTGATAGTAAACTTTTTTAAATGTTTCAGGTTAGGGATGAGAGTAAATTTTTTTAGATGTTTCAGGTTAGGGATGAGAGTAAATTTTTTGAGATGTTTCAGGTTAGGAATGAGAGTAAATTTTTTGAGATGTTTCAGGTTAGGGATGAGAGTAAATTTTTTTGAGATGTTTCAGGTTAGGGATGAGAGTAAATTATTTGAGATGTTTCAGGTTAAGGATGAGAGTAAATTTTTTAGATGTTTCAGGTTAGGAATGAGAGTAAATTATTTTAGATGTTTCAGGTTAGGAGTGATATTAAATTTTTTTAGATGTTTCAGGTTAGGGATGAGAGTAAATTTTTTTAGATGTTTCAGGTTAGGGATGAGAGTAAATTTTTTTAGATGTTTCAGGTTAGGGATGAGAGTAAATTTTTTGAGATGTTTCAGGTTAGGGATAAAAGGAAATTTTTTGAGATGTTTCAGGTTAGGAATGAGAGTAAATTATTTGAGATGTTTCAGGCTAAGGATAAGAGTAAATTTTTTAGATGTTTCAGGTTAGGAATGAGAGTAAATTATTTTAGATGTTTCAGGTTAGGGGTGATAGTAAACTTTTTTAAATGTTTCAGGTTAGGGATGAGAGTAAATTTTTTTAGATGTTTCAGGTTAGGGATGAGAGTAAATTTTTTGAGATGTTTCAGGTTAGGAATGAGAGTAAATTTTTTGAGATGTTTCAGGTTAGGGATGAGAGTAAATTTTTTTGAGATGTTTCAGGTTAGGGATGAGAGTAAATTATTTGAGATGTTTCAGGTTAAGGATGAGAGTAAATTTTTTAGATGTTTCAGGTTAGGAATGAGAGTAAATTATTTTAGATGTTTCAGGTTAGGAGTGATATTAAATTTTTTTAGATGTTTCAGGTTAGGGATGAGAGTAAATTTTTTTAGATGTTTCAGGTTAGAGATGAAGGTAAATTTTTTGAGATATTTCAGGTTAGGGATAAAAGTAAATTTTTTGAGATGTTTCAGGTTAGGGATGAGAGTAAGTATTTTTAGATGTTTCAGGTTAGGGATGAAAGTAAATTTTTTGAGATGTTTCAGGTTAGGGATGAGAATAAATTATTTTAGATGTTTCAGGTTAGGAATGAGAGTAAATTATTTTAGATGTTTCAGGTTAGTGATGAGAGTAAATTATTTGAGATGTTTCAGGTTCGGGATGAAAGTAAATTTTTTGAGATGTTTCAGGTTAGGGATGAAAGTAAATTTTTTGAGATGTTTCAGGTTAGGGATGAGAATAAATTATTTTAGATGTTTCAGGTTAGGAATGAGAGTAAATTATTTTAGATGTTTCAGGTTAGTGATGAGAGTAAATTATTTGAGATGTTTCAGGTTAAGGATGAGAGTAAATTATTTTAGATGTTTCAGATTAGGAATTAGAGAAAATTTTTTTAGATGTTTCAGGTTAGGGATGAGAGTAAATTTTTTAGATGTTTCAGGTTAGGAATGAGAGTAAATTATTTGAGATGTTTCAGGTAAAGGATGAGAGTAAATTTTTTAGATGTTTCAGGTTTGGAATGAGAGTAAATTGTTTTAGATGTTTCAGGTTAGGGGTGATAGTAAACTTTTTTAAATGTTTCAGGTTAGGGATGAGAGTAAATTTTTTTAGATGTTTCAGGTTAGGAATGAGAGTAAATTTTTTGAGATGTTTCAGGTTAGGGATGAGAGTAAATTTTTTTGAGATGTTTCAAGTTAGGGATGAGAGTAAATTTTTTGAGATGTTTCAGGTTAAGGATGAGAGTATATTTTTTAGATGTTTCAGGTTAGGAATGAGAGTAAATTATTTTAGATGTTTCAGGTTAGGGGTGATTGTAAATTTTTTTAGATTTTTCAGGTTAGGGATGAGAGTAAATTTTTTTCGATGTTTCAGGTTAGGGATGAGAGCGAATTATTTTAGATGTTTCAGGTTAGGGATGAGAGTAAATATTTTTAGATGTTTTAGGTTAGGGATGAGAGTAAATTTTTTTTCGATGTTTCAGGTTAGGGATGAGAGTAATTTTTTTTTAGATGCTTCAGGTTAGGGATGAGTGTAAAATTTTTTGAGATGTTTCAGGTTAGGGATGAGAGTAAATTTTTTTGAGATGTTTCAGGTTAGGGAAGAGAGTAAATTTTTTGATATTTTTCAGGTTAGGAATGAGGGTCAACTTTTTGAGATGTTTTATGTTAGGGATGAGATTAAATTTTTTTGAGATGTTTCAGGTTAGGGATGAGAGTAAATTATTTGAGATGTTTCAGGTTAGGGATGAGAGTAAAATTTTTAGATGTATCAGGTTAGGAATGAGAGTAAATTATTTTAGATGTTTCAGGTTAGGGGTGATAGTAGATTTTTTTAGATGTTTCAGTTTAGGGATGAGAGTAAATTTTTTTAGATGTTTCAGGTTAGGGATGAGTGTAAATATTTTTAGATGTTTCAGGTTAGAAATGAGAGTAAATTTTTTGCGATGGTTCAAGTTAGGAATGAGAGTAAATTTTTTTGAGATGTTTCAGGTTAGGGATGAGAGTAAATTTTTTGATATGTTTCAGGTTAGGGATGAAAGTAAACTTTTTTGAGATGTTTCAGGTTAGGGATGAGAGTAAATTTTTTTGAGATGTTTCAGGTTAGGGATGAGAGTAAATTTTTTTGAGATGTTTCAGGTTAGGAATGAGAGTAAATTTTTTGAGATGTTTCAGGTTAGGGATGAAAGTAAACTTTTTTGAGATGTTTCAGGTTAGGAATGAGAGTAATTTTTTTGAGATGTTTCAGGTTAGGAATGAGAGTAAATTTTTTGAGATGTTTCAGGTTAGGAATGAGAGTGAATTATTTTAGATGTTTCAGGTTAGGGATGAGAGTAAAATTTTTGAGATGTTTCAGGTTAGGGATGAGAGTAAATTTTTTTGAGATACTTCAGATTAGGGAAGAGAGTAAATTTTTTGATATTTTTCAGGTTAGGAATGAGAGTAAACTTTTTCAGATGTTTCAGGTTAGGGATGAGAGTAAATTTTTTTGAGATATTTCAGGTTAGGGATGAGAGTAAATATTTTTAGATGTTTCAGGTTAGCGATGAGAGTAAATTATCTTAGATAATTCTGGTTAGGAGTGAGAGTAAATTATTTTAGATGTTTCACGTTAGGGATGAGAGTAAATTATTTTAGTTGTTTCAGGTTAGGAGTGAGAGTAAATTATTTTAGATATTTCAGGTTATGGATGAGAGTAAATTTTTTGAGATGTTTCAGGTTAAGGATGAGAGCGAATTATTTTAGATGTTTCAGTTTAGGGATGAGAGGAAATATTTTTAGATGTTTTAGGTTAGGGATGAGAGTAAATTTATTTTGAGATGTTTCAGGTTAGGGATGAGAGTAAATTATTTTAGATATTTCAGGTTAGGGATGAGAGTAAATTTTTTTAGATCTTTCAGGTTAGGGATGAGAGTAAATTTTTTGAGATGTTTTAGGTTAGGGATGCGTGTAAATTTTTTTGAGATGCTTCAGGTTAGGGATGAGAGTAAATTTTTTGAGATGTTTCAGGTAGGGAATGGGAGTAAATTGTTTGAGATTGTTCAAGTTAGGAATGAGCGTAAATTTTTTTTGAGATATTTCAGGTTAGGGATGAGAGCGAATTATTTTAGATGTTTCAGGTTAGGGATGAGAGTAAATATTTTTAGATGTTTTAGGTTAGGGATGAGAGTAAATTTTTTTGAGATGTTTCAGGTTAGGGATGAGAGTAAATTTTTTGAGATGTTTAGGGTAGGGAATGCGAGTAAATTTTTTGAGATGGTTAAAGTTAGGAATGAGAGTAAATTCTTTTGAGATTTTTCAGGTTAGGGATCCGAGTAAATTTTTTGAGATGTTTCAGGTTAGGAATGAGAGTAATTTTTTTGAGATGTTTCAGGTTAGGGATGAGATTAAAATTTTTGACATGTTTCAGGTTAGGAATGAGAGTAAATTATTTGAGATGTTTCAGGTTAGGGATGAGAGTAAAATTTTTAGATGTATCAGGTTAGGAATGAGAGTAAATTTTTTTAGATGTTTCAGGTTAGAAAGAGAGTAAATTGTTTGAGATGGTTCAAGTTAGGAATGAGAGTAAATTTCTTTGAGATGTTTCAGGTTAGGGATCAAAGTAAACTTTTTTGGGATGTTTCAGGTTAGGGATGAGAGTAAATTTTTTTAGATGTTTCAGGTTAGGGATGAGAGTAAAATTTTTGAGATTTTTCAGATTAGGTATGAGAGTAAATTTTTTTGAGATGTTTCAGGTTAGGGGAGAGAGTAAATTTTTTGATATTGTTCAGGTTAGGAATGAGAGTAAATTTTTTGAGATGTTTCAGGTTAAGAATGAGAGTGAATTTTTTTAAATGTTTCAGGTTAGGGATGAGAGTAAATTTTTTTGAGATTTTTTAGGTTAGGGATGAGTGTAAGTATTTTTAGATGTTTCAGGTTAGGGATGAGAGTAAATTATTTTCGATGTTTCAGGTTAGGGATGAGAGTAAATTATTTTAGATATTTCAGGTTAGGGATGAGAGTAAATTATTTTAGATGTTTCAGGTTAGGGATGAGAGTAAATTATTTTAGATGTTTCAGGTTAGGGATGAGAGCGAATTATTTTAGATGTTTCAGTTTAGGGATGAGAGTAAATTATTTTAGATATTTCAGGTTGGGGATGAGAGTAAATTTTTTGAGATATTTCAGGTTAGGGATGAGAGTAAATTATTTTAGATATTTCAGGTTAGGGATGAGAGTAAATATTTTTAGATGTTTTAGGTTAGGGATGAGGGTAAATTTTTTTGAGATTTTTCAGGTTAGGGATGAGAGTAAATTATTTAAGATATTTCCGGTTAGGAATGAGAGTAAATTTTTTGAGATGTTTCAGGTTAGGGATGAGAGTAAATTTTTTTGAGATGTTTTAGGTTAGGGATGAGAGTAAATTTTTTTGAGATGATTCAGGTTAGGGATGAGAGTAAATTTTTTGAGATGTTTCAGGTTAGGGATGAGAGTAAATTTTTTTGAGATGTTTTAGGTTAGGGATGAGAGTAAATTTTTTTGAGATGTTTCAGGTTAGGGATGAGAGTAAATTTTTTGAGATGTTTCAGGTTAAGGATGAGAGTAAATTTTTTTGAGATGTTTCAGGTTAGGGATGAGAGTAAATTTTTTGATATGTTTCAGGTTAGGGATGAGAGAAAAATTATTTTGAGATTTTTCAGGTTAGGGATGAGAGTAAATTTTTGAGATGTTTCAGATTAGGGATGACGGTAAATATTTTTAGATGATTCAGGTTAGGAATGAGAGTAAATTTTTTGATATGTTTCAGGTTAGGGATGAGAGAAAAATTATTTTGAGATTTTTCAGGTTAGGGATGAGAGTAAATTTTTGAGATGTTTCAGATTAGGGATGACGGTAAATATTTTTAGATGATTCAGGTTAGGAATGAGAGTAAATTTTTGGAGATGTTTCAGGTTAGGAATGAAAGTAAATTTTTTGAGATGTTTCAGGTAGGGGATGACAGTAAATTTTTTGAGATGGTTCAAGTTAGGAATGAGAGTAAATTTTTTTGAGATTTTTCAGATTAGGGATGAAAGTAAATTTTTTGAATTGTTTCAGGGTAGGGATGAGAGTATATTTTTTGAGATGTTTCGGGTTAGGGATGAAAGTAAACTTTTTTTAGATGTTTCAGGTTAGGGATGAGAGTAAATTTTTTTGAGATGTTTCAGGTTAGGAATGAGAGTAAATTTTTTGAGATGTTTCAGGTTAGGGATGAGAGTAAGTATTTTTAGATGTTTCAGGTTAGGGATGAGAGTAAATTATTTTAGATATTTCATGTTAGGGATGAGAGTAAATTATTTTAGATGTTTCAGGTTAGGAGTGAGAGTAAATTATTTTAGATATTTCAGGTTAGGGATGAGTATAAATTTTTTGAGATGTTTCAGGTTAGGGATGAGAGCGTATTATTTTAGATTTTTCAGGTTAGGGATGAGAGTAAATTTTTTTAGATGTTTCAGGTTAGGGATGAGAGTAAATTTTTTTGAGATGTTTTAGGTTAGGGATGAGCGTAAATTTTTTTGAGATGTTTCAGGTAGGGAATAAGAGTAAAATTTTTGAGATGGTTCAAGTTAGGAATGAGAGTAAATTTTTTTGTGAAGTTTCAGGTTAGGGATGAGAGTAAATTTTTTGAGATGTTTCAGGTTAGGGATGAGAATAAATTTTTTGAGATGTTTCAGGTTAGGGATCCGAGTAAATTTTTTGAGATGTTTCAGGTTAGGAATGAGAGTAATTTTTTTGAGATTTTCAGGTTAGGGATGAGAGTAAATTTTTTTTTAGATGTTTCAGGTTAGGAATGAGAGTAAATTTTTTGAGATGTTTAAAGTTAGTGATGAAAGGAGATTTTTTGAGATGTTTCATTTAAGGGATGAGAATAAATTATTTTAGATGTTTCAGGTAAGGAATGAGAGTAAATTATTTTAGATGTTTCAGGTTAGGGATGAGAGTAAATTTTTGAGATGTTCCAGGTTAGGGATGAGAGTAAATTTTTTTAGATGTTTCAGGTTAGGGATGAGAGTAAATTTTTTGAGATGTTTCAGGTTAGGGTTGAGAGTAAATTTTTTGAGATGTTTCAGGTTACGAATGAGAGTAATTTTTTTGAGATGTTTCAGGTTAGGGATGAGAGTAAATTTTTTTGAGATGTTTCAGGTTAGGGATGAGAGTAAATTTTTTTGAGAGGTTTCAGGTTAGGAATGAGAGTAAATTTTTTTGGGATATTTCAGGTTATAGATGAGAGTAAATTTTTTTAAATGTTTCAGGTTAGGAATGAGAGCGAATTATTTTAGATGTTTCAGGTTAGGGATGAGAGTAAATATTTTTAGATGTTTTAGGTTAGGGATGAAAGTAAACTTTTTTGAGAGGTTTCAGGTTAGGAATGAGAGTAAATTTTTTTGAGATATTTCAGGTTAGGGATGAGAGTAAATTTTTTGATATTTTTCAGGTTAGGAATGAGAGTAAATTTTTTTGAGATGTTTCAGGTTAGGGATGAGAGTAAATTTTTTTGAGATGTTTCAGGTTAGGGATGAGAGTAAATTTTTTTGAGATATTTCAGGTTAGGGATGAGAGTAAATATTTTTAGATGTTTCAGGTTAGGGATAAGAGTAAATTATCTTAGATAATTCAGCTTAGGAGTGAGAGTAAATTATTTTAGATTTTTCAGGTTAGGAGTGAGAGTAAATTATTTTAGATATTTCAGGTTAGGGATGAGAGTAAATTTTTTGAGATGTTTCAGGTTAGGGATGAGAGCGTATTATTTTAGATGTTTCAGGTTAAGGGATGAGAGTAAATATTTTTAGATGTTTTAGGTTAGGGATGAGAGTAAATTTTTTTGAGATGTTTCAGGTTAAGGATGAGAGTAAATTTTTTTGAGATGTTTCAGGTTAGGAATGAGAGTAAATTATTTTAGATATTTCAGGTTAGGGATGAGAGTAAAATTTTTGAGATGTTTCAGATTAGGTATGAGAGTAAATTTTTTTAGATTTTTCAGGTTAGGGATGAGAGTAAATTTTTTGAGATGTTTCAGGTTAAGGATGAGAGTGAATTTTTTTTAGATGTTTCAGGTTAGGGATGAGAGTAAATTTTTTGAGATGTTTCAGGTTAGGGATGAGAGAAAAATTTTTTTGAGATGTTTCAGGTTAGGGATGAGAGTAAATTTTTTGATATGTTTCAGGTTAGGGATGAGAGTAAATTTTTTTGAGATGTTTCAGGTTAGGAATGAGAGTAAATTATTTTAGATGTTTCAGGTTAGGGATGAGAGTAAATTTTTTGATATTGTTCAGGTTTGGAATGAGAGTAAATTTTTTGAGATGTTTCAGGTTAGGAATGAGAGTGAATTTTTTGAGATGTTTCAGGTTAGGGATGATAGTAAATTTTTTTGAGATGTTTCAGGTTAGGGATGAGAGTAAGTATTTTTAGATATTTCAGGTTAGGGATGAGAGTAAATTATTTTAGATGTTTCAGGTTAGGAGTGAGAGTAAATTATTTTAGATATTTCAGGGTAGGGATGAGAGTAAATTTTTTTAGATGTTTCAGGTTAGGAATGAGAGCGAATTATCTTCGATTTTTCAGGTTAGGGATGAGAGTAAATATTTTTAGATTTTTTAGGTTATGGATGAGAGTAAATTTTTTTGAGATGTTTCAGGTTAGGGATGAGAGTAAATTTTTTGAGATGTTTCAGGTTAGGGATGAGAGAAAAATTTTTTTGAGATGTTTCAGGTTAGGGATGAGAGTAAATTTTTTTGAGATGTTTCAGGTTAGGGATGAGATTAAATTTTTTTGAGATGTTTCAGGTTAGGAATGAGAGTAAGTTTTTTGAGATGTTTCAGGTTAGGAATGAGAGTAAGTTTTTTGAGATGTTTCAGGTTAGGTATGAGAGTAAATTTTTTTGAGATGTTTCAGGTTAGGGATAAGAGTAAATTTTTTTGAGATTTTTCAGGTTAGGTATGAGAGTAAATTTTTTTGAGATTTTTCAGGTTAGGGATGAGAGTAAATTTTTGAGATGTTTCAGATTAGGGATGACGGTAAATATTTTTAGATGATTCAGGTTAGGAATGAGAGTAAATTTTTTGATATGTTTCAGGTTAGGGATGAGAGAAAAATTATTTTGAGATTTTTCAGGTTAGGGATGAGAGTAAATTTTTGAGATGTTTCAGATTAGGGATGACGGTAAATATTTTTAGATGATTCAGGTTAGGAATGAGAGTAAATTTTTGGAGATGTTTCAGGTTAGGAATGAAAGTAAATTTTTTGAGATGTTTCAGGTAGGGGATGACAGTAAATTTTTTGAGATGGTTCAAGTTAGGAATGAGAGTAAATTTTTTTGAGATTTTTCAGATTAGGGATGAAAGTAAATTTTTTGAATTGTTTCAGGGTAGGGATGAGAGTATATTTTTTGAGATGTTTCGGGTTAGGGATGAAAGTAAACTTTTTTTAGATGTTTCAGGTTAGGGATGAGAGTAAATTTTTTTGAGATGTTTCAGGTTAGGAATGAGAGTAAATTTTTTGAGATGTTTCAGGTTAGGGATGAGAGTAAGTATTTTTAGATGTTTCAGGTTAGGGATGAGAGTAAATTATTTTAGATATTTCATGTTAGGGATGAGAGTAAATTATTTTAGATGTTTCAGGTTAGGAGTGAGAGTAAATTATTTTAGATATTTCAGGTTAGGGATGAGTATAAATTTTTTGAGATGTTTCAGGTTAGGGATGAGAGCGTATTATTTTAGATTTTTCAGGTTAGGGATGAGAGTAAATTTTTTTAGATGTTTCAGGTTAGGGATGAGAGTAAATTTTTTTGAGATGTTTTAGGTTAGGGATGAGCGTAAATTTTTTTGAGATGTTTCAGGTAGGGAATAAGAGTAAAATTTTTGAGATGGTTCAAGTTAGGAATGAGAGTAAATTTTTTTGTGAAGTTTCAGGTTAGGGATGAGAGTAAATTTTTTGAGATGTTTCAGGTTAGGGATGAGAATAAATTTTTTGAGATGTTTCAGGTTAGGGATCCGAGTAAATTTTTTGAGATGTTTCAGGTTAGGAATGAGAGTAATTTTTTTGAGATTTTCAGGTTAGGGATGAGAGTAAATTTTTTTTTAGATGTTTCAGGTTAGGAATGAGAGTAAATTTTTTGAGATGTTTAAAGTTAGTGATGAAAGGAGATTTTTTGAGATGTTTCATTTAAGGGATGAGAATAAATTATTTTAGATGTTTCAGGTAAGGAATGAGAGTAAATTATTTTAGATGTTTCAGGTTAGGGATGAGAGTAAATTTTTGAGATGTTCCAGGTTAGGGATGAGAGTAAATTTTTTTAGATGTTTCAGGTTAGGGATGAGAGTAAATTTTTTGAGATGTTTCAGGTTAGGGTTGAGAGTAAATTTTTTGAGATGTTTCAGGTTACGAATGAGAGTAATTTTTTTGAGATGTTTCAGGTTAGGGATGAGAGTAAATTTTTTTGAGATGTTTCAGGTTAGGGATGAGAGTAAATTTTTTTGAGAGGTTTCAGGTTAGGAATGAGAGTAAATTTTTTTGGGATATTTCAGGTTATAGATGAGAGTAAATTTTTTTAAATGTTTCAGGTTAGGAATGAGAGCGAATTATTTTAGATGTTTCAGGTTAGGGATGAGAGTAAATATTTTTAGATGTTTTAGGTTAGGGATGAAAGTAAACTTTTTTGAGAGGTTTCAGGTTAGGAATGAGAGTAAATTTTTTTGAGATATTTCAGGTTAGGGATGAGAGTAAATTTTTTGATATTTTTCAGGTTAGGAATGAGAGTAAATTTTTTTGAGATGTTTCAGGTTAGGGATGAGAGTAAATTTTTTTGAGATGTTTCAGGTTAGGGATGAGAGTAAATTTTTTTGAGATATTTCAGGTTAGGGATGAGAGTAAATATTTTTAGATGTTTCAGGTTAGGGATAAGAGTAAATTATCTTAGATAATTCAGCTTAGGAGTGAGAGTAAATTATTTTAGATTTTTCAGGTTAGGAGTGAGAGTAAATTATTTTAGATATTTCAGGTTAGGGATGAGAGTAAATTTTTTGAGATGTTTCAGGTTAGGGATGAGAGCGTATTATTTTAGATGTTTCAGGTTAAGGGATGAGAGTAAATATTTTTAGATGTTTTAGGTTAGGGATGAGAGTAAATTTTTTTGAGATGTTTCAGGTTAAGGATGAGAGTAAATTTTTTTGAGATGTTTCAGGTTAGGAATGAGAGTAAATTATTTTAGATATTTCAGGTTAGGGATGAGAGTAAAATTTTTGAGATGTTTCAGATTAGGTATGAGAGTAAATTTTTTTAGATTTTTCAGGTTAGGGATGAGAGTAAATTTTTTGAGATGTTTCAGGTTAAGGATGAGAGTGAATTTTTTTTAGATGTTTCAGGTTAGGGATGAGAGTAAATTTTTTGAGATGTTTCAGGTTAGGGATGAGAGAAAAATTTTTTTGAGATGTTTCAGGTTAGGGATGAGAGTAAATTTTTTGATATGTTTCAGGTTAGGGATGAGAGTAAATTTTTTTGAGATGTTTCAGGTTAGGAATGAGAGTAAATTATTTTAGATGTTTCAGGTTAGGGATGAGAGTAAATTCTTTGATATTGTTCAGGTTTGGAATGAGAGTAAATTTTTTGAGCTGTTTCAGGTTAGGAATGAGAGTGAATTTTTTGAGATGTTTCAGGTTAGGGATGATAGTAAATTTTTTTGAGATGTTTCAGGTTAGGGATGAGAGTAAGTATTTTTAGATATTTCAGGTTAGGGATGAGAGTAAATTATTTTAGATGTTTCAGGTTAGGAGTGAGAGTAAATTATTTTAGATATTTCAGGGTAGGGATGAGAGTAAATTTTTTTAGATGTTTCAGGTTAGGAATGAGAGCGAATTATCTTCGATTTTTCAGGTTAGGGATGAGAGTAAATATTTTTAGATTTTTTAGGTTATGGATGAGAGTAAATTTTTTTGAGATGTTTCAGGTTAGGGATGAGAGTAAATTTTTTGAGATGTTTCAGGTTAGGGATGAGAGAAAAATTTTTTTGAGATGTTTCAGGTTAGGGATGAGAGTAAATTTTTTTGAGATGTTTCAGGTTAGGGATGAGATTAAATTTTTTTGAGATGTTTCAGGTTAGGAATGAGAGTAAGTTTTTTGAGATGTTTCAGGTTAGGAATGAGAGTAAGTTTTTTGAGATGTTTCAGGTTAGGTATGAGAGTAAATTTTTTTGAGATGTTTCAGGTTAGGGATAAGAGTAAATTTTTTTGAGATGTTTCAGGTTAGGGATGAGAGTAAAATTTTTGATATGTTTCAGGTAGGGAATGAGAGTAAATTTTTTGAGATGGGTCAAGTTAGGAATGAGAGTAATTTTTTTTGAGATGTTTCAGGTTTGGGATGAGAGTAAATTTTTTGAGATATTTATGGTTAGGAATGAGAGTAATTTTTATGAGATGTTTCAGGTTAGGAATGATAGTAAATTTTTTGAGATGTTTCAGGTTAGGGATGAGAGTGAATTTTTTTGAGATGTTTCAGGTTAGGAATAAGAGTAAATTATTTTAGATGTTTCAGGTTAGGGATGAGAGTAAAATTTTTGAGATGTTTCAGGTTAAGTATGAGTGTAAATTTTTTTAGATGTTTCAGGTTAGGGAAGAGAGTAAATTTTTTGAGATGTTTCATGTTAGGAATGAGAGTGAATTTTTTGAGATGTTTCAGGTTAGGGATGAGAGTAAATTTTTTGAGATGTTTCAAGTTAGGGATGAGAGAAAATTTTTTTGAGATGTTTCAGGTTAGGGATGAGAGTAAATTTTTTGAGATGTTTCAGGTTAGGGATGAGAGTAAATTTTTTTGAGATGTTTCAGGTTAGGAATGAGAGTAAATTATTTTAGATGTTTCAGGTTAGGGATGAGAGTAAATTTTTTGATATTGTTCAGGTTTGGAATGAGAGTAAATTTTTTGAGATGTTTCAGGTTAGGAATGAGAGTGAATTTTTTGAGATGTTTCAGGTTAGGGATGACAGTAAATTTTTTTGAGATGTTTCAGGTTAGGGATGAGAGTAAGTATTTTTAGATGTTTCAGGTTAGGGATGAGAGTAAATTATTTTAGATGTTTCAGGTTAGGAGTGAGAGTAAATTATTTTAGATGTTTCGGGTTAGGGATGAGAGTAAATTATTTTAGATGTTTTAGGTTAGGAGTGAGAGTAAATTATTTTAGATATTTCCGGTTAGGGATGAGAGTAAATTTTTTGAGATGTTTCAGGTTAGGAATGAGAGCGAATTATCTTAGATGTTTCAGGTTAGGGATGAGAGTAAATATTTTTAGATGTGTTAGGTTATGGATGAGAGTAAATTTTTTTGATATGTTTCAGGTTAGGGATGAGAGTAAATTATTTTAGATATTTCCGGTTAGGGATGAGAGTAAATTTTTTTGAGATGTTTCAGGTTAGGTATGAGTGTAAATTTTTTTGAGATGTTTCAGGTTAGGAATGACAGTAAATTTTTTGAGATGTTTTAGGTTAAGGATGAGAGTAAATTTTTTTGAGATGTTTTAGATTAGGGATGAGAGTAAATTTTTTGAGATGTTTCAGGTTAGGGATGAGAGAAAATTTTTTTTGAGATGTTTCAGGTTAGGGATGAGAGTAAATTTTTTGAGATGTTTCAGGTTAGGGATGAGATTAAATTTTTTTGAGATGTTTCAGGTTAGGAATGAGAGTAAGTTTTTTGAGATGTTTCAGGTTAGGAATGAGAGTAAATTATTTTAGATGTTTCAGGTTAGGGATGAGAGTAAATTTTTTTGAGATGTTTCATGTTAGGGATGAGAGTAAATTTTTCTGGATTTTTCAGATTAGGGATGAGAGTAAAATTTTTGAGATGTTTCAGGTTAGGAATGAGAGTAAACTTTTTGAGATATTTCAGGTTAGGAATGAGAGTGAATTTTTGAGATGTTTCAGGTTAGAGATGAGAGTAAATTTTTTTGAGATGTTTCAGGTTATGGATGAGAGTAAGTATTTTTAGATGTTTCAGGTTAGGGATGGGAGTAAATTATTTTAGATGTTTCAGGTTAGGAGTGAGAGTAAATTATTTTAGATGTTTCAGGTTAGGGATCAGAGTAAATTATTTTAGATGTTTCAGGTTAGGAGTGAGCGTAAATTATTTTATATATTTCAGGTTAGGGATGAGAGTAAATTTTTTGAGATGTTTCAGTTTCGGGATGAGAGCGTATTATTTTAGATGTTTCAGGTTAGGGATGAGAGTAAATATTTTTAGATGTTTTAGGTTAGGGATGAGAGTAAACTTTTTTGAGATGTTTCAGGTTAGGGATGAGAGTAAAATAATTTTAGATGTTTCAGGTTGGGATAAGAGTAATTTTTTTGAGATTTTTCAGGTTAGGTATGAGAGTAAATTTTTTTAGATGTTTCAGGTTAGGGATGAAAGTAAATTTTTTGAGATATTTCAGGTTAGGGATGAATGTAAATTTTTTGAGATGTTTCAGGTTAGGGATGAGATTAAATTTTTTTGAGATGTTTCAGGTTAGGAATGAGAGTAAGTTTTTTGAGATGTTTCAGGTTAGGAATGAGAGTAAATTATTTTAGATGTTTCAGGTTAGGGATGAGAGTAAATTTTTTTGAGATGTTTCATGTTAGGGATGAGAGTAAATTTTTCTGGATTTTTCAGATTAGGGATGAGAGTAAAATTTTTGAGATGTTTCAGGTTAGGAATGAGAGTAAACTTTTTGAGATATTTCAGGTTAGGAATGAGAGTGAATTTTTGAGATGTTTCAGGTTAGAGATGAGAGTAAATTTTTTTGAGATGTTTCAGGTTATGGATGAGAGTAAGTATTTTTAGATGTTTCAGGTTAGGGATGGGAGTAAATTATTTTAGATGTTTCAGGTTAGGAGTGAGAGTAAATTATTTTAGATGTTTCAGGTTAGGGATCAGAGTAAATTATTTTAGATGTTTCAGGTTAGGAGTGAGCGTAAATTATTTTATATATTTTAGGTTAGGGATGAGAGTAAATTTTTTGAGATGTTTCAGTTTCGGGATGAGAGCGTATTATTTTAGATGTTTCAGGTTAGGGATGAGAGTAAATATTTTTAGATGTTTTAGGTTAGGGATGAGAGTAAATTTTTTTTAGATGTTTCAGGTTAGGGATGAGAGTAAAATAATTTTAGATGTTTCAGGTTGGGATAAGAGTAATTTTTTTGAGATTTTTCAGGTTAGGGATGAGAGTAAATTTTTTTAGATGTTTCAGGTTAGGGATGAAAGTAAATTTTTTGAGATATTTCAGGTTAGGGATGAATGTAAATTTTTTGAGATGTTTCAGGTTATGGATGAAAGTAAATTTTTTGAGATGTTTCAGGTTAGGAATGAGAGTAAATTATTTTAGATGTTTCAGGTTAGGAATGAGAGTAAATTATTTTAGATTTTTCAGGTTAGGAATTAGAGTAAATTTTTTGAGATGTTTCAGGTTAGGGATGAGAGTTAATTTTTTTGAGATGTTTCAGGTTAGGGATGAGAGTAAATTTTTTTGAGATGTTTCAGGTTAGGAATGAGAGTAAATTATTTTTGATGTTTCAGTTTAGGGATGATAGTAAATTTTTTTGAGAAGTTTCTGGATAGGGAAGAGAGTAAATTTTTTGATATTTTTCAGGTTAGGAATGAGAGTAAATTTTTTGAGATGTTTCAGGTTAAGAATGAGAGTAAATTTTTTGAGATGTTTCAGGTTAGGGATGAGAGTAAATTTTTTGAGATGTTTCAAGTTAGGGATGAGAGTAAATTTTTTTGAGATGTTTTAGGTTAGGGATGACTATAAATTTTTTGAGATGTTTCAGGTTAGGGATGAAAGTAAATTTTTTTTAGATGTTTCAGGTTAGGGATGAGATTAAATTTTTTTTAGATGTTTCAGGTTAGGGATGAGCGTAAATTTTTTGAGATGTTTCAGGTTAGGAATGAGAGTAAATTTTTTGAGATATTTCAGGTTAAGAATGAGAGTAAATTTTTTTGAGATGTTTCAGGTTAGGAGAGAGATTAAATTTCTTTGAGATGTTTCAGGTTAGGGATGAGAGTAAATTTTTTTGAGATGTTTCAGGTTATGGATGAGAGTAAATTATTTTAGATGTTTCAGGTTAGGGATAAGAGTAATTTTTTTGAGATGTTTCAGGTTAGGGATGAGAGTAAATTTTTTTAGATGTTTCAGGTTCGGGATGAAAGTAAATTTTTTGAGATGTTTCAAATTAGGGATGAAAGTAAATTTTTTGAGATGTTTCAGTTTAGGAATGAGAGTAAATTATTTTAGATGTTTCAGGTTAGGGATGAGAGTAAATTTTTTTAGATGTTTCAGGTTAGGGATGAGAGTAAATTTTTTTAGATGTTTCAGGTTAGGAATGAGATTAAATTATTTTAGATGTTTCAGGTTAGGGATGAGAGTAAATTTTTTTAGATGTTTCAGGTTAGGAATTAGAGTAAATTTTTTGAGATGTTTCAGGTTAGGGATGAGAGTATATTTTTTAGATTTTTCAGGTTAGGAATGAGAGTAAATTCTTTTAGATGTTACAGGTTAGGGATGAGAGTAAATTATTTGAGACGTTTCAGGTTAGGGATGAGAGTAAATTTTTTAGATGTTTCAGGTTAGGAATGAGAGTAAATTATTTTAGATGTTTCATGTTAGGGATGAGAGTAAATATTTTTAGATGTTTTAGGTTAGGGATGAGAGTAAATTATTTTAGATGATTCAGGTTAGGGATGAGAGTAAATATTTTTTGATGTTTTAGGTTAGGGATGAGAGTAAATTTTTTGAGATGTTTCAGGTTAGGGATGAGAGCGAATTATTTTAGATGTTTCAGGTTAGGGATGAGAGTAAATATTTTTTGATGTTTTAGGTTAGGGATGAGAGTAAATTTTTTGAGATGTTTCAGGTTAGGGATGAGAGCGAATTATTTTAGATGTTTCAGGTTAGGGATGAGTGTAAATATTTTTTGATGTTTTAGGTTAGGGATGAGAGTAAATTTTTTTGAGATGTTTCAGGTTAGGGATGTGAGTAATTTTTTTTAGATTTTTCAGGTTAGGGATGAGAGTAAATTTTTTGAGATGTTTCAGGTTAGGAATGAGAGTAAAGTTTTTGAGATGTTTCAGGTTAGGGATGAGAGTAAATTATTTTAGATGCTTCAGGTTAGGGATGAGAGTAAATTTTTTGAGATTTTTCAGGTTAGGGAAGAGAGCGAATTATTTTAGATGTTTCAGGTTAGGGATGAGAGTAAATTTTTTGAGATGTCTCAGGTTAGGGATGAGAGCGAATTATTTTAGATGTTTCAGGTTAGGGATGAGTGTAAATTTTTTTGATGTTTTAGGTTAGGGATGAGAGTAAATTTTTTTGAGATGTTTCAGGTTAGGGATGTGAGTAAATTTTTTGATATGTTTCAGGTTAGGGATGAGAGTAAATTTTTTGATATGTTTCAGGTTAGGAATGAGAGTAAACTTTTTGAGATGTTTCAGGTTAGGGATGAGAGTAAATTTTTTGAGATGTTTCAGGTTAGGGATGAGAGTAAATTTTTTTAGATGTTTCAGGTTAGGGATGAAAAAAAATTATTTGAGATGTTTCAGGTTAGGAATGAGATTAAATTTTTTGAGATGTTTCAAGTTAGGGATGAGAGTAAATTTTTTTTAGATGTTTCAGGTTAGGGATGAGAGTAAATTTTTTTGAGATGTTTCAGGTTAGGGATGAGAGTAAATTTTTTTGAGAAGTTTCAGGTTAGGGATGAGATTAAATTTTTTGAGAAGTTTCAAGTTAGGGATGAGAGTAAATTTTTTGAGATGTTTCAGGTTAGGGATGAGAGTAAATTTTATTCGATGTTTCAGGTTAGGAATGACAGTAAATTTTTTTAGATGTTTCAGGTTAGGAATGAGAGTAAATTTTTTTTAGATCTTTCAGGTTAGGGATGAGATTAAATTTTTTGAGATGTTTCAGGTTAGGGATGAGAGTAAATTCTTTTTAGATGTTTCAGATTAGGGATGAGAGTAAATTTTTTTAGATGTTTCAGGTTAGGAATGAGAGTAAATTTTTTGAGATGTTTCAGGTTAGGGATGATAGTAAATTTTTTGAGATGTTTCAGTTTAGGGATGAGAGTAAATTTTTTTGAGATGTTTCAGGTTAGGTATGAGAGTAAATTTTTTGACATGTTTCAGGTTAGGGATGGGAGCAAATTTTTTTGAGATGTTTCCAGTTAGGGATGAGAGTAAATTATTTTAGATGTTTCAGGTTAGGGATGAGAGTAAATTTTTTTAGATGTTTCAGGTTAGGGATGAGAGTAAATTTTTTAGATATTTCAGTTTAGGGATGAGAGAAAATTTTTTGAGATGTTTCAGGTTAGGAATGAGAGTAAATTTTTTGAGATTTTCTGGTTAGGGATGAGAGTAAATTTTTTTGAGACGTTTCGGGTTAGGGATGAGAGTAAATTTTTTTGAGATGTTTCAGGTTAGGGATGAGAGTAAATTATTTTAGATGTTTCAGGTTAGGGATAAGAGTAATTTTTTTGAGATGTTTCAGGTTAGGGATGAGAGTAAATTTTTTTAGATGTTTCAGGTTAGGGATGAAAGTAAATTTTTTGAGATATTTCAGGTTAGGGATGAAAGTAAATTTTTTGAGATGTTTCAGGTTAGGGATGAGAGTAAATTTTTTTAGATGTTTCAGGTTAGGAATGAGAGTAAATTTTTTCAGATGTTTCAGGTTAGGGATGAGAGTAAATTTTTTAGATTTTTCAGGTTAGGAATGAGAGTAAATTATTTTAGATGTTTCAGGTTATGGACGAGAGTAAATTATTTTAGATGTTTCAGGTCAGGAATGAGAGTAAATTATTTTAGATGTTTCAGGTTAGGGGTGATAGTAAATTTTTTTAGATGTTTCAGGTTAGGGATGGGAGTAAATATTTTTAGATGTTTCAGGTTAGGGATGAGAGTAAATTATTTTAGATGTTTCAGGTTAGGAGTGAGAGTAAATTTATTTGAGATGTTTCAGGTTAGGGATGAGAGTAAATTTTTTGAGAAGTTTCAAGTTAGGGATGAGAGTAAATTTTTTGAGATGTTTCAGGTTAGGGATGAGAGTAAATTTTTTTCGATGTTTCAGGTTAGGAATGAAAGTAAATTTTTTTGAGATGTTTCAGGTTAGGGATGAGAGTAAATTATTTTAGATGTTTCAGGGTAGGGATGAGAGTAAATTTTTTGAGATGTTTCAGGTTAGGGATGAGAGCGAATTATTTTAGATGTTTAAGGTTAGGGATGATTGTAAATTTTTTGAGATGTTTCAAGTTAGGAATGAGAGTAAATTTTTTGAGATTTTTCAGGTTAGGAATGAGAGTAAATTTTTTGAGATTTTCTGGTTAGGGATGAGAGTAAATTTTTTTGAGATGTTTCAGGTTAGGGATGAGAGTAAATTTTTTTGAGATGTTTAAGTTTATGGATGAGAGTAAATTATTTTAGATGTTTCAGGTTAAGGATAAGAGTAATTTTTTTGAGATGTTTCAGGTTAGGGATGAGAGTAAATTTTTTTAGATGTTTCAGGTTAGAGATGAAAGTAAATTTTTTGAGATATTTCAGGTTAGGGATGAAAGTAAATTTTTTGAGATGTTTCAGGTTAGGGATGAAAGTAAATTTTTTGAGATGTTTCAGGTTCGGAATGAGAGTAAATTATTTTAGATGTTTCAGGTTAGGGATGAGAGTAAATTTTTTTAGATGTTTCAGGTTAGGGATGAGAGTAAATTTTTTGAGATGTTTCAGGTTAGGAATGAGAGTGAATTTTTTGAGATGTTTCAGGTTAGGGATGAGAGTAAATTTTTTAGATTTTTCAGGTTAGGAATGAGAGTAAATTATTTTAGATGTTTCAGGTTAGGGACGAGAGTAAATTATTTTAGATGTTTCAGGTCAGGATTGAGAGTAAATTTTTTTAGATGTTTCAGGTTAAGGATGAAAAAAAATTATTTGAGATGTTTCAGGTTAGGAATGAGATTAAATTTTTTGAGAAGTTTCAAGTTAGGGATGAGAGTAAATTTTTTTTAGATGTTTCAGGTTAGGGATGAGAGTAAATTTTTTTGAGATGTTTCAGGTTAGGGATGAGAGTAAATTTATTTGAGATGTTTCAGGTTAGGGATGAGAGTAAAATTTCTGAGATTTTTCAGGTTAGGGATGAGAGTAAATTTTTTGAGAAGTTTCAAGTTAGGGATGAGAGTGAATTTTTTGAGATGTTTCAGGTTAGGGATGAGAGTAAATTTTTTTCGATGTTTCAGGTTAGGAATGAGAGTAAATTTTTTTGAGATGTTTCAGGTTAGGGATGAGAGTAAATTATTTTAGATGTTTCAGGTTAGGGATGGGAGTAAATTTTTTGAGATTTTTCAGGTTAGGGATGAGAGCGAATTATTTTAGATGTTTCAGGTTAGGGATGAGAGTAAATTTTTTGAGATGTTTCAGGTTAGGGATGAGAGCGAATTATTTTAGATGTTTCAGGTTAGGGATGAGTGTAAATATTTTTTGATGTTTTAGGTTAGGGATGAGAGTAAATTTTTTTGAGATGTTTCAGGTTAGGGATGTGAGTAAATTTTTTGATATGTTTCAGGTTAGGGATGAGAGTAAATTTTTTGATATGTTTCAGGTTAGGAATGAGAGTAAATTTTTGAGATGTTTCAGGTTAGGGATGAGAGTAAATTTTTTGAGATGTTTCAGGTTAGGGATGAGAGTAAATTTTTTTAGATGTTTCAGGTTAGGGATGAAAAAAAATTATTTGAGATGTTTCAGGTTAGGAATGAGATTAAATTTTTTGAGATGTTTCAAGTTAGGGATGAGAGAAAATTTTTTTTAGATTTTTCAGGTTAGGGGTGAGAGTAAATTTTTTTGAGATGTTTCAGGTGAGGGATGAGAGTAAATTTTTTTGAGAAGTTTCAGGTTAGGGATGAGATTAAATTTTTTGAGAAGTTTCAAGTTACGGATGAGAGTAAATTTTTTGAGATGTTTCAGGTTAGGGATCAGAGTAAATTTTATTCGATGTTTCAGGTTAGGAATGAGAGTAAATTTTTTTAGATGTTTCAGGTTAGGGATGAGATTAAATTTTTTGAGATGTTTCAGGTTAGGGATGAGAGTAAATTCTTTTGAGATGTTTCAGATTAGGGATGAGAGTAAATTTTTTTAGATGTTTCAGGTTAGGGATGAGAGTAAATTTTTTGAGATGTTTCAGGTTAGGAATGAGAGTAAATTTTTGAGATGTTTCAGTTTAGGGATGAGAGTAAATTTTTTTGAGATGTTTCAGGTTAGGTATGAGAGTAAATTTTTTTAGATGTTTCAGGTTAGGGATGAGAGTAAATTATTTTAGATGTTTCAGGTTAGGAATGAGAGTAAATTTTTTTAGATGTTTCAAGTTAGGGATGAGAGTAAATTTTTTAGATATTTCAGTTTAGGGATGAGAGAAAATTTTTTGAGATGTTTCAGGTTAGGAATGAGAGTAAATTTTTTGAGATTTTCTTTTTAGGGATGAGAGTAAATTTTTTTGAGATGTTTCAGTTTAGGGATGAGAGTAAATTTTTTTGAGATGTTTCAGGTTATGGATGAGAGTAAATTATTTTAGATGTTTCAGGTTAGGGATAAGAGTAATTTTTTTGAGATGTTTCAGGTTAGGGATGAGAGTAAATTTTTTTAGATGTTTCAGGTTAGGGATGAAAGTAAATTTTTTGAGATATTTCAGGTTAGGGATGAAAGTAAATTTTTTGAGATGTTTCAGGTTAGGGATGAAAGTAAATTTTTTGAGATGTTTCAGGTTCGGAATGAGAGTAAATTATTTTAGATGTTTCAGGTTAGGGATGAGAGTAAATTATTTTAGATGTTTCAGGTTAGGGATGAGAGTAAATTTTTTTAGATGTTTCAGGTTAGGAATGAGAGTAAATTTTTTGAGATGTTTCAGGTTAGGGATGAGAGTAAATTTTTTAGATTTTTCAGGTTAGGAATGAGAGTAAATTATTTTAGATGTTTCAGGTTAGGGACGAGAGTAAATTATTTTAGATGTTTCAGGTTAGGAGTGAGAGTAAATTATTTTAGAATTTTCAGGTTAGGAGTGAGAGTAAATTATTTTAGATGTTTGAGGTTAGGGATGAGAGTAAATTATTTTAGATTTTTCAGGTTAGGGATGAGAGTAAATTATTTTAGATGTTTCAGGTTAGGGATGAGAGTAAATTTTTTGAGATGTTTCAGGTTAGGGATGAGAGCGAATTATTTTAGATGTTTCAGGTTAGGGATGAGAGTAAATATTTTTTGATGTTTTAGCTTAGGGATGAGAGTAAATTTTTTTGAGATGTTTCAGGTTAGGGATGAGAGTAAATTTTTTTGAGATGTTTCAGGTTAGGGATGAGATTAAATTTTTTTGAGATGTTTCAGGTTAGGGATTAGAGTAAATTTATTTGAGATGTTTCAGGTTAGGGATGAGAGTAAATTTTTAGAGAAGTTTCAAGTTAGGGATGAGAGTAAATTTTTTGAGATGTTTCAGGTTAGGGATGAGAGTAAATTTTTTTCGATGTTTCAGGTTAGGAATGAGAGTAAATTTTTTTGAGATGTTTCAGGTTAGGGATGAGAGTAAATTATTTTAGATGTTTCAGGTTAGGGATGAGAGTAAATTTTTTGAGATGTTTCAGGTTAGGGATGAGAGCGAATTATTTTAGATGTTTCAGGTTAGGGATGATTGTAAATTTTTTGAGATGTTTCAAGTTAGGAATGAGAGTAAATTTTTTGAGATTTTTCAGGTTAGGAATGAGAGTAAATTTTTTGAGATTTTCTGGTTAGGGATGAGAGTAAATTTTTTTGAGATGTTTCAGGTTAGGGATGAGAGTGAATTTTTTTGAGATGTTTCAGGTTATGGATGAGAGTAAATTATTTTAGATGTTTCAGGTTAGGGATAAGAGTAATTTTTTTGAGATGTTTCAGGTTAGGGATGAGAGTAAATTTTTTTTAGATGTTTCAGGTTAGGGATGAAAGTAAATTTTTTTGAGATATTTCAGGTTAGGGAGGAGAGTAAATATTTTTAGATGTTTCAGGTTAGGGATAAGAGTAAATTATCTTAGATAATTCAGCTTAGGAGTGAGAGTAAATTATTTTAGATTTTTCAGGTTAGGAGTGAGAGTAAATTATTTTAGATATTTCAGGTTAGGGATGAGAGTAAATTTTTTGAGATGTTTCAGGTTAGGGATGAGAGCGTATTATTTTAGATGTTTCAGGTTAAGGGATGAGAGTAAATATTTTTAGATGTTTTAGGTTAGGGATGAGAGTAAATTTTTTTGAGATGTTTCAGGTTAAGGATGAGAGTAAATTTTTTTGAGATGTTTCAGGTTAGGAATGAGAGTAAATTATTTTAGATATTTCAGGTTAGGGATGAGAGTAAAATTTTTGAGATGTTTCAGATTAGGTATGAGAGTAAATTTTTTTAGATTTTTCAGGTTAGGGATGAGAGTAAATTTTTTGAGATGTTTCAGGTTAAGGATGAGAGTGAATTTTTTTTAGATGTTTCAGGTTAGGGATGAGAGTAAATTTTTTGAGATGTTTCAGGTTAGGGATGAGAGAAAAATTTTTTTGAGATGTTTCAGGTTAGGGATGAGAGTAAATTTTTTGATATGTTTCAGGTTAGGGATGAGAGTAAATTCTTTTGAGATGTTTCAGGTTAGGAATGAGAGTAAATTATTTTAGATGTTTCAGGTTAGGGATGAGAGTAAATTTTTTGATATTGTTCAGGTTTGGAATGAGAGTAAATTTTTTGAGATGTTTCAGGTTAGGAATGAGAGTGAATTTTTTGAGATGTTTCAGGTTAGGGATGACAGTAAATTTTTTTGAGATGTTTCAGGTTAGGGATGAGAGTAAGTATTTTTAGATATTTCAGGTTAGGGATGAGAGTAAATTATTTTAGATGTTTCAGGTTAGGAGTGAGAGTAAATTATTTTAGATATTTCAGGGTAGGGATGAGAGTAAATTTTTTTAGATGTTTCAGGTTAGGAATGAGAGCGAATTATCTTCGATTTTTCAGGTTAGGGATGAGAGTAAATATTTTTAGATTTTTTAGGTTATGGATGAGAGTAAATTTTTTTGAGATGTTTCAGGTTAGGGATGAGAGTAAATTTTTTGAGATGTTTCAGGTTAGGGATGAGAGAAAAATTTTTTTGAGATGTTTCAGGTTAGGGATGAGAGTAAATTTTTTTGAGATGTTTCAGGTTAGGGATGAGATTAAATTTTTTTGAGATGTTTCAGGTTAGGAATGAGAGTAAGTTTTTTGAGATGTTTCAGGTTAGGAATGAGAGTAAGTTTTTTGAGATGTTTCAGGTTAGGTATGAGAGTAAATTTTTTTGAGATGTTTCAGGTTAGGGATAAGAGTAAATTTTTTTGAGATGTTTCAGGTTAGGGATGAGAGTAAAATTTTTGATATGTTTCAGGTAGGGAATGAGAGTAAATTTTTTGAGATGGGTCAAGTTAGCAATGAGAGTAATTTTTTTTGAGATGTTTCAGGTTTGGGATGAGAGTAAATTTTTTGAGATATTTATGGTTAGGAATGAGAGTAATTTTTATGAGATGTTTCAGGTTAGGAATGATAGTAAATTTTTTGAGATGTTTCAGGTTAGGGATGAGAGTGAATTTTTTTGAGATGTTTCAGGTTAGGAATAAGAGTAAATTATTTTAGATGTTTCAGGTTAGGGATGAGAGTAAAATTTTTGAGATGTTTCAGGTTAAGTATGAGTGTAAATTTTTTTAGATGTTTCAGGTTAGGGAAGAGAGTAAATTTTTTGAGATGTTTCATGTTAGGAATGAGAGTGAATTTTTTGAGATGTTTCAGGTTAGGGATGAGAGTAAATTTTTTGAGATGTTTCAAGTTAGGGATGAGAGAAAATTTTTTTGAGATGTTTCAGGTTAGGGATGAGAGGAAATTTTTTGAGATGTTTCAGGTTAGGGATGAGAGTAAATTTTTTTGAGATGTTTCAGGTTAGGAATGAGAGTAAATTATTTTAGATGTTTCAGGTTAGGGATGAGAGTAAATTTTTTGATATTGTTCAGGTTTGGAATGAGAGTAAATTTTTTGAGATGTTTCAGGTTAGGAATGAGAGTGAATTTTTTGAGATGTTTCAGGTTAGGGATGACAGTAAATTTTTTTGAGATGTTTCAGGTTAGGGATGAGAGTAAGTATTTTTAGATGTTTCAGGTTAGGGATGAGAGTAAATTATTTTAGATGTTTCAGGTTAGGAGTGAGAGTAAATTATTTTAGATGTTTCGGGTTAGGGATGAGAGTAAATTATTTTAGATGTTTTAGGTTAGGAGTGAGAGTAAATTATTTTAGATATTTCCGGTTAGGGATGAGAGTAAATTTTTTGAGATGTTTCAGGTTAGGAATGAGAGCGAATTATCTTAGATGTTTAAGGTTAGGGATGAGAGTAAATATTTTTAGATGTGTTAGGTTATGGATGAGAGTAAATTTTTTTGATATGTTTCAGGTTAGGGATGAGAGTAAATTATTTTAGATATTTCCGGTTAGGGATGAGAGTAAATTTTTTTGAGATGTTTCAGGTTAGGTATGAGTGTAAATTTTTTTGAGATGTTTCAGGTTAGGAATGACAGTAAATTTTTTGAGATGTTTCAAGTTAAGGATGAGAGTAAATTTTTTTGAGATGTTTCAGGTTAGGGATGAGAGTAAATTTTTTGAGATGTTTCAGGTTAGGGATGAGAGAAAATTTTTTTTGAGATGTTTCAGGTTAGGGATGAGAGTAAATTTTTTGAGATGTTTCAGGTTAGGGATGAGATTAAATTTTTTTGAGATGTTTCAGGTTAGGAATGAGAGTAAGTTTTTTGAGATGTTTCAGGTTAGGAATGAGAGTAAATTATTTTAGATGTTTCAGGTTAGGGATGAGAGTAAATTTTTTTGAGATGTTTCATGTTAGGGATGAGAGTAAATTTTTCTGGATTTTTCAGATTAGGGATGAGAGTAAAATTTTTGAGATGTTTCAGGTTAGGAATGAGAGTAAACTTTTTGAGATATTTCAGGTTAGGAATGAGAGTGAATTTTTGAGATGTTTCAGGTTAGAGATGAGAGTAAATTTTTTTGAGATGTTTCAGGTTATGGATGAGAGTAAGTATTTTTAGATGTTTCAGGTTAGGGATGGGAGTAAATTATTTTAGATGTTTCAGGTTAGGAGTGAGAGTAAATTATTTTAGATGTTTCAGGTTAGGGATCAGAGTAAATTATTTTAGATGTTTCAGGTTAGGAGTGAGCGTAAATTATTTTATATATTTCAGGTTAGGGATGAGAGTAAATTTTTTGAGATGTTTCAGTTTCGGGATGAGAGCGTATTATTTTAGATGTTTCAGGTTAGGGATGAGAGTAAATATTTTTAGATGTTTTAGGTTAGGGATGAGAGTAAACTTTTTTGAGATGTTTCAGGTTAGGGATGAGAGTAAAATAATTTTAGATGTTTCAGGTTGGGATAAGAGTAATTTTTTTGAGATTTTTCAGGTTAGGGATGAGAGTAAATTTTTTTAGATGTTTAAGGTTAGGGATGAAAGTAAATTTTTTGAGATATTTCAGGTTAGGGATGAATGTAAATTTTTTGAGATGTTTCAGGTTAGGGATGAGATTAAATTTTTTTGAGATGTTTCAGGTTAGGAATGAGAGTAAGTTTTTTGAGATGTTTCAGGTTAGGAATGAGAGTAAATTATTTTAGATGTTTCAGGTTAGGGATGAGAGTAAATTTTTTTGAGATGTTTCATGTTAGGGATGAGAGTAAATTTTTCTGGATTTTTCAGATTAGGGATGAGAGTAAAATTTTTGAGATGTTTCAGGTTAGGAATGAGAGTAAACTTTTTGAGATATTTCAGGTTAGGAATGAGAGTGAATTTTTGAGATGTTTCAGGTTAGAGATGAGAGTAAATTTTTTTGAGATGTTTCAGGTTATGGATGAGAGTAAGTATTTTTAGATGTTTCAGGTTAGGGATGGGAGTAAATTATTTTAGATGTTTCAGGTTAGGAGTGAGAGTAAATTATTTTAGATGTTTCAGGTTAGGGATCAGAGTAAATTATTTTAGATGTTTCAGGTTAGGAGTGAGCGTAAATTATTTTATATATTTCAGGTTAGGGATGAGAGTAAATTTTTTGAGATGTTTCAGTTTCGGGATGAGAGCGTATTATTTTAGATGTTTCAGGTTAGGGATGAGAGTAAATATTTTTAGATGTTTTAGGTTAGGGATGAGAGTAAATTTTTTTGAGATTTTTCAGGTTAGGGATGAGAGTAAAATAATTTTAGATGTTTCAGGTTGGGATAAGAGTAATTTTTTTGAGATTTTTCAGGTTAGGGATGAGAGTAAATTTTTTTAGATGTTTCAGGTTAGGGATGAAAGTAAATTTTTTGAGATATTTCAGGTTAGGGATGAATGTAAATTTTTTGAGATGTTTCAGGTTATGGATGAAAGTAAATTTTTTGAGATGTTTCAGGTTAGGAATGAGAGTAAATTATTTTAGATGTTTCAGGTTAGGAATGAGAGTAAATTATTTTAGATTTTTCAGGTTAGGAATTAGAGTAAATTTTTTGAGATGTTTCAGGTTAGGGATGAGAGTTAATTTTTTTGAGATGTTTCAGGTTAGGGATGAGAGTAAATTTTTTTGAGATGTTTCAGGTTAGGAATGAGAGTAAATTATTTTTGATGTTTCAGTTTAGGGATGATAGTAAATTTTTTTGAGAAGTTTCTGGATAGGGAAGAGAGTAAATTTTTTGATATTTTTCAGGTTAGGAATGAGAGTAAACTTTTTGAGTTCTTTCAGGTTAGGAATGAAAGCAAATTATTTGAGATTTTTCAGGTTAGGAATGAGAGTAAATTTTTTGAGATGTTTCAGGTTTGGGATGAGAGTAAATTTTTTGAGATGTTTCAAGTTAGGGATGAGAGTAAATTTTTTTGAGATGTTTTAGGTTAGGGATGACTATAAATTTTTTGAGATGTTTCAGGTTAGGGATGAAAGTAAATTTTTTTTAGATGTTTCAGGTTAGGGATGAGATTAAATTTTTTTTAGATGTTTCAGGTTAGGGATGAGCGTAAATTTTTTGAGATGTTTCAGGTTAGGAATGAGAGTAAATTTTTTGAGATATTTCAGGTTAAGAATGAGAGTAAATTTTTTTGAGATGTTTCAGGTTAGGAGAGAGATTAAATTTCTTTGAGATGTTTCAGGTTAGGGATGAGAGTAAATTTTTTTGAGATGTTTCAGGTTATGGATGAGAGTAAATTATTTTAGATGTTTCAGGTTAGGGATAAGAGTAATTTTTTTGAGATGTTTCAGGTTAGGGATGAGAGTAAATTTTTTTAGATGTTTCAGGTTCGGGATGAAAGTAAATTTTTTGAGATAGTCCCAGGTTAGGGATGAAAGTAAATTTATTGAGATGTTTCAAATTAGGGATGAAAGTAAATTTTTTGAGATGTTTCAGTTTAGGAATGAGAGTAAATTATTTTAGATGTTTCAGGTTAGGGATGAGAGTAAATTTTTTTAGATGTTTCAGGTTAGGGATGAGAGTAAATTTTTTTAGATGTTTCAGGTTAGGAATGAGATTAAATTATTTTAGATGTTTCAGGTTAGGGATGAGAGTAAATTTTTTTAGATGTTTCAGGTTAGGAATTAGAGTAAATTTTTTGAGAGGTTTCAGGTTAGGGATGAGAGTATATTTTTTAGATTTTTCAGGTTAGGAATGAGAGTAAATTCTTTTAGATGTTACAGGTTAGGGATGAGAGTAAATTATTTGAGACGTTTCAGGTTAGGGATGAGAGTAAATTTTTTAGATGTTTCAGGTTAGGAATGAGAGTAAATTATTTTAGATGTTTCATGTTAGGGATGAGAGTAAATATTTTTAGATGTTTTAGGTTAGGGATGAGAGTAAATTATTTTAGATGATTCAGGTTAGGGATGAGAGTAAATATTTTTTGATGTTTTAGGTTAGGGATGAGAGTAAATTTTTTGAGATGTTTCAGGTTAGGGATGAGAGCGAATTATTTTAGATGTTTCAGGTTAGGGATGAGAGTAAATATTTTTTGATGTTTTAGGTTAGGGATGAGAGTAAATTTTTTGAGATGTTTCAGGTTAGGGATGAGAGCGAATTATTTTAGATGTTTCAGTTTAGGGATGTGAGTAAATATTTTTTGATTTTTTAGCTTAGGGATGAGAGTAAATTTTTTTGAGATGTTTCAGGTTAGGGATGAGAGTAAATTTTTTTGGGATGTTTCAGGTTAGGGATGAGATTAAATTTTTTTGAGATGTTTCAGGTTAGGGATGAGAGCGAATTATTTTAGATGTTTCAGGTTAGGGATGAGTGTAAATATTTTTTGATGTTTTAGGTTAGGGATGAGAGTAAATTTTTTTGAGATGTTTCAGGTTAGGGATGTGAGTAATTTTTTTTAGATTTTTCAGGTTAGGGATGAGAGTAAATTTTTTGAGATGTTTCAGGTTAGGAATGAGAGTAAAGTTTTTGAGATGTTTCAGGTTAGGGATGAGAGTAAATTATTTTAGATGCTTCAGGTTAGGGATGAGAGTAAATTTTTTGAGATTTTTCAGGTTAGGGATGAGAGCGAATTATTTTAGATGTTTCAGGTTAGGGATGAGAGTAAATTTTTTGAGATGTCTCAGGTTAGGGATGAGAGCGAATTATTTTAGATGTTTCAGGTTAGGGATGAGTGTAAATTTTTTTGATGTTTTAGGTTAGGGATGAGAGTAAATTTTTTTGAGATGTTTCAGGTTAGGGATGTGAGTAAATTTTTTGATATGTTTCAGGTTAGGGATGAGAGTAAATTTTTTGATATGTTTCAGGTTAGGAATGAGAGTAAACTTTTTGAGATGTTTCAGGTTAGGGATGAGAGTAAATTTTTTGAGATGTTTCAGGTTAGGGATGAGAGTAAATTTTTTTAGATGTTTCAGGTTAGGGATGAAAAAAAATTATTTGAGATGTTTCAGGTTAGGAATGAGATTAAATTTTTTGAGATGTTTCAAGTTAGGGATGAGAGTAAATTTTTTTTAGATGTTTCAGGTTAGGGATGAGAGTAAATTTTTTTGAGATGTTTCAGGTTAGGGATGAGAGTAAATTTTTTTGAGAAGTTTCAGGTTAGGGATGAGATTAAATTTTTTGAGAAGTTTCAAGTTAGGGATGAGAGTAAATTTTTTGAGATGTTTCAGGTTAGGGATGAGAGTAAATTTTATTCGATGTTTCAGGTTAGGAATGAGAGTAAATTTTTTTAGATGTTTCAGGTTAGGAATGAGAGTAAATTTTTTTTAGATCTTTCAGGTTAGGGATGAGATTAAATTTTTTGAGATGTTTCAGGTTAGGGATGAGAGTAAATTCTTTTTAGATGTTTCAGATTAGGGATGAGAGTAAATTTTTTTAGATGTTTCAGGTTAGGAATGAGAGTAAATTTTTTGAGATGTTTCAGGTTAGGGATGATAGTAAATTTTTTGAGATGTTTCAGTTTAGGGATGAGAGTAAATTTTTTTGAGATGTTTCAGGTTAGGTATGAGAGTAAATTTTTTGACATGTTTCAGGTTAGGGATGGGAGCAAATTTTTTTGAGATGTTTCCAGTTAGGGATGAGAGTAAATTATTTTAGATGTTTCAGGTTAGGGATGAGAGTAAATTTTTTTAGATGTTTCAGGTTAGGGATGAGAGTAAATTTTTTAGATATTTCAGTTTAGGGATGAGAGAAAATTTTTTGAGACGTTTCAGGTTAGGAATGAGAGTAAATTTTTTGAGATTTTCTGGTTAGGGATGAGAGTAAATTTTTTTGAGACGTTTCGGGTTAGGGATGAGAGTAAATTTTTTTGAGATGTTTCAGGTTAGGGATGAGAGTAAATTATTTTAGATGTTTCAGGTTAGGGATAAGAGTAATTTTTTTGAGATGTTTCAGGTTAGGGATGAGAGTAAATTTTTTTAGATGTTTCAGGTTAGGGATGAAAGTAAATTTTTTGAGATATTTCAGGTTAGGGATGAAAGTAAATTTTTTGAGATGTTTCAGGTTCGGAATGAGAGTAAATTATTTTAGATGTTTCAGGTTAGGGATGAGAGTAAATTTTTTTAGATGTTTCAGGTTAGGGATGAGAGTAAATTTTTTGAGATGTTTCAGGTTAGGAATGAGAGTGAATTTTTTGAGATGTTTCAGGTTAGGGATGAGAGTAAATTTTTTAGATTTTTCAGGTTAGGAATGAGAGTAAATTATTTTAGATGTTTCAGGTTAGGGACGAGAGTAAATTATTTTAGATGTTTCAGGTCAGGATTGAGAGTAAATTTTTTTAGATGTTTCAGGTTAAGGATGAAAAAAAATTATTTGAGATGTTTCAGGTTAGGAATGAGATTAAATTTTTTGAGAAGTTTCAAGTTAGGGATGAGAGTAAATTTTTTTTAGATGTTTCAGGTTAGGGATGAGAGTAAATTTATTTGAGATGTTTCAGGTTAGGGATGAGAGTAAAATTTCTGAGATTTTTCAGGTTAGGGATGAGAGTAAATTTTTTGAGAAGTTTCAAGTTAGGGATGAGAGTGAATTTTTTGAGATGTTTCAGGTTAGGGATGAGAGTAAATTTTTTTCGATGTTTCAGGTTAGGAATGAGAGTAAATTTTTTTGAGATGTTTCAGGTTAGGGATGAGAGCGAATTATTTTAGATGTTTCAGGTTAGGGATGAGAGTAAATTTTTTGAGATGTTTCAAGTTAGGGATGAGAGAAAATTTTTTTTAGATTTTTCATGTTAGGGATGAGAGTAAATTTTTTTGAGATGTTTCAGGTGAGGGATGAGAGTAAATTTTTTTGAGAAGTTTCAGGTTAGGGATGAGATTAAATTTTTTGAGAAGTTTCAAGTTACGGATGAGAGTAAATTTTTTGAGATGTTTCAGGTTAGGGATCAGAGTAAATTTTATTCGATGTTTCAGGTTAGGAATGAGAGTAAATTTTTTTAGATGTTTCAGGTTAGGGATGAGATTAAATTTTTTGAGATGTTTCAGGTTAGGGATGAGAGTAAATTCTTTTGAGATGTTTCAGATTAGGGATGAGAGTAAATTTTTTTAGATGTTTCAGGTTAGGGATGAGAGTAAATTTTTTGAGATGTTTCAGGTTAGGAATGAGAGTAAATTTTTGAGATGTTTCAGTTTAGGGATGAGAGTAAATTTTTTTGAGATGTTTCAGGTTAGGTATGAGAGTAAATTTTTTTAGATGTTTCAGGTTAGGGATGAGAGTAAATTATTTTAGATGTTTCAGGTTAGGAATGAGAGTAAATTTTTTTAGATGTTTCAAGTTAGGGATGAGAGTAAATTTTTTAGATATTTCAGTTTAGGGATGAGAGAAAATTTTTTGAGATGTTTCAGGTTAGGAATGAGAGTAAATTTTTTGAGATTTTCTTTTTAGGGATGAGAGTAAATTTTTTTGAGATGTTTCAGTTTAGGGATGAGAGTAAATTTTTTTGAGATGTTTCAGGTTATGGATGAGAGTAAATTATTTTAGATGTCTCAGGTTAGGGATAAGAGTAATTTTTTTGAGATGTTTCAGGTTAGGGATGAGAGTAAATTTTTTTAGATGTTTCAGGTTAGGGATGAAAGTAAATTTTTTGAGATATTTCAGGTTAGGGATGAAAGTAAATTTTTTGAGATGTTTCAGGTTAGGGATGAAAGTAAATTTTTTGAGATGTTTCAGGTTCGGAATGAGAGTAAATTATTTTAGATGTTTCAGGTTAGGGATGAGAGTAAATTATTTTAGATGTTTCAGGTTAGGGATGAGAGTAAATTTTTTTAGATGTTTCAGGTTAGGAATGAGAGTAAATTTTTTGAGATGTTTCAGGTTAGGGATGAGAGTAAATTTTTTAGATTTTTCAGGTTAGGAATGAGAGTAAATTATTTTAGATATTTCAGGTTAGGGACGAGAGTAAATTATTTTAGATGTTTCAGGTTAGGAGTGAGAGTAAATTATTTTAGAATTTTCAGGTTAGGAGTGAGAGTAAATTATTTTAGATGTTTGAGGTTAGGGATGAGAGTAAATTATTTTAGATTTTTCAGGTTAGGAATGAGAGTAAATTATTTTAGATGTTTCAGGTTAGGGATGAGAGTAAATTTTTTGAGATGTTTCAGGTTAGGGATGAGAGCGAATTATTTTAGATGTTTCAGGTTAGGGATGAGAGTAAATATTTTTTGATGTTTTAGCTTAGGGATGAGAGTAAATTTTTTTGAGATGTTTCAGGTTAGGGATGAGAGTAAATTTTTTTGAGATGTTTCAGGTTAGGGATGAGATTAAATTTTTTTGAGATGTTTCAGGTTAGGGATTAGAGTAAATTTATTTGAGATGTTTCAGGTTAGGGATGAGAGTAAATTTTTAGAGAAGTTTCAAGTTAGGGATGAGAGTAAATTTTTTGAGATGTTTCAGGTTAGGGATGAGAGTAAATTTTTTTCGATGTTTCAGGTTAGGAATGAGAGTAAATTTTTTTGAGATGTTTCAGGTTAGGGATGAGAGTAAATTATTTTAGATGTTTCAGGTTAGGGATGAGAGTAAATTTTTTGAGATGTTTCAGGTTAGGGATGAGAGCGAATTATTTTAGATGTTTCAGGTTAGGGATGATTGTAAATTTTTTGAGATGTTTCAAGTTAGGAATGAGAGTAAATTTTTTGAGATTTTTCAGGTTAGGAATGAGAGTAAATTTTTTGAGATTTTCTGGTTAGGGATGAGAGTAAATTTTTTTGAGATGTTTCAGGTTAGGGATGAGAGTGAATTTTTTTGAGATGTTTCAGGTTATGGATGAGAGTAAATTATTTTAGATGTTTCAGGTTAGGGATAAGAGTAATTTTTTTGAGATGTTTCAGGTTAGGGATGAGAGTAAATTTTTTTTAGATGTTTCAGGTTAGGGATGAAAGTAAATTTTTTGAGATATTTCAGGTTAGGGATGAAAGTAAATTTTTTGAGATTTTTCAGGTTAGGGATGAAAGTAAATTTTTTGAGATGTTTCAGGTTCGGAATGAGAGTAAATTATTTTAGATGTTTCAGGTTAGGGATGAGAGTAAATTTTGTTAGATGTTTCAGGTTAGGGATGAGAGTAAATTTTTTTAGATGTTTCAGGTTAGGAATGAGAGTGAATTTTTTGAGATCTTTCAGGTTAGGGATGAGAGTAAATCTTTTAGATTTTTCAGGTTAGGAATGAGAGTAAATTATTTTAGATGTTTCAGGTTAGGGACGAGAGTAAATTATTTTAGATGTTTCAGGTCAGGAATGAGAGTAAATTATTTTAGATGTTTCAGGTTAGGGGTGATAGTAAATTTTTTTAGATGTTTAAGGTTAGGGATGAGAGTAAATATTTTTAGATGTTTCAGGTTAGGGATGAGAGTAAATTATTTTAGATGTTTCAGGTTAGGAGTGAGAGTAAATTTTTTGAGATGTTTCAGGTTAGGAATGAGAGTAAATTTTTTGAGATGTTTCAGTTTAGGGATGAGAGTAAATTTTTTGAGATGTTTCAGGTTAGGGATGAGAGTAAATTTTTTTAGATTTTTCAGGTTAGGGATGAGAGTAAGTATTTTTAGATGTTTCAGGTTAGGGATGAGAGTAAATTATTATAGAATTTTCAGGTTAGGAGTGAGAGTAAATTATTTTAGATGTTTCAGGTTAGGAATGAGAGTGAATTTTTTGAGATGTTTCAGGTTAGGGATGAGAGTAAATCTTTTAGATTTTTCAGGTTAGGAATGAGAGTAAATTATTTTAGATGTTTCAGGTTAGGGACGAGAGTAAATTATTTTAGATGCTTCAGGTCAGGAATGAGAGTAAATTATTTTAGATGTTTCAGGTTAGGGGTGATAGTAAATTTTTTTAGATGTTTCAGGTTAGGGATGAGAGTAAATATTTTTAGATGTTTCAGGTTAGGGATGAGAGTAAATTATTTTAGATGTTTCAGGTTAGGAGTGAGCGTAAATTTTTTGAGATGTTTCAGGTTAGGAATGAGAGTAAATTTTTTGAGATGTTTCAGTTTAGGGATGAGAGTAAATTTTTTGAGATGTTTCAGGTTAGGGATGAGAGTAAATTTTTTTAGATTTTTCAGGTTAGGAATGAGAGTAAATTATTTTAGATGTTTCAGGTTAGGGACGAGAGTAAATTATTTTAGATGTTTCAGGTTAGGAGTGAGAGTAAATTATTTTAGAATTTTCAGGTTAGGAGTGAGAGTAAATTATTTTAGATGTTTGAGGTTAGGGATGAGAGTAAATTATTTTAGATTTTTCAGGTTAGGGATGAGAGTAAATTATTTTAGATGTTTCAGGTTAGGGATGAGAGTAAATTTTTTGAGATGTTTCAGGTTAGGGATGAGAGCAAATTATTTTAGATGTTTCAGGTTAGGGATGAGAGTAAATATTTTTTGATGTTTTAGCTTAGGGATGAGAGTAAATTTTTTTGAGATGTTTCAGGTTAGGGATGAGAGTAAATTTTTTTGAGATGTTTCAGGTTAGGGATGAGATTAAATTTTTTTGAGATGTTTCAGGTTAGGGATTAGAGTAAATTTATTTGAGATGTTTCAGGTTAGGGATGAGAGTAAATTTTTAGAGAAGTTTCAAGTTAGGGATGAGAGTAAATTTTTTTCGATGTTTCAGGTTAGGATTTGAGAGTAAATTTTTTTGAGATGTTTCAGGTTAGGGATGAGAGTAAATTATTTTAGATGTTTCAGGTTAGGGATGAGAGTAAATTTTTTGAGATGTTTCAGGTTAGGGATGAGAGCGAATTATTTTAGATGTTTCAGGTTAGGGATGATAGTAAATTTTTTGAGATGTTTCAAGTTAGGAATGAGAGTAAATTTTTTGAGATTTTCTGGTTAGGGATGAGAGTAAATTTTTTTGAGATGTTTCAGGTTAGGGATGAGAGTGAATTTTTTTGAGATGTTTCAGGTTATGGATGAGAGTAAATTATTTTAGATGTTTCAGGTTAGGGATAAGAGTAATTTTTTTGAGATGTTTCAGGTTAGGGATGAGAGTAAATTTTTTTTAGATGTTTCAGGTTAGGGATGAAAGTAAATTTTTTGAGATATTTCAGGTTAGGGATGAAAGTAAATTTTTTGAGATGTTTCAGGTTAGGGATGAAAGTAAATTTTTTGAGATGTTTCAGGTTTGGAATGAGAGTAAATTATTTTAGATGTTTCAGGTTAGGGATGAGAGTAAATTTTTTTAGATGTTTCAGGTTAGTGATGAGAGTAAATTTTTTTAGATGTTTCAGGTTAGGAATGAGAGTGAATTTTTTGAGATCTTTCAGGTTAGGGATGAGAGTAAATCTTTTAGATTTTTCAGGTTAGGAATGAGAGTAAATTATTTTAGATGTTTCAGGTTAGGGACGAGAGTAAATTATTTTAGATGTTTCAGGTCAGGAATGAGAGTAAATTATTTTAGATGTTTCAGGTTAGGGGTGATAGTAAATTTTTTTAGATGTTTCAGGTTAGGGATGAGAGTAAATATTTTTAGATGTTTCAGGTTAGGGATGAGAGTAAATTATTTTAGATGTTTCAGGTTAGGAGTGAGAGTAAATTTTTTGAGATGTTTCAGGTTAGGAATGAGAGAAAATTTTTTGAGATGTTTCAGGTTAGGGATGAGAGTAAATTTTTTGAGATGTTTCAGGTTAGGGATGAGAGTAAATTATTTTAGAATTTTCAGGTTAGGAGTGAGAGTAAATTATTTTAGATGTTTCAGGTTAGGAATGAGAGTGAATTTTTTGAGATGTTTCAGGTTAGGGATGAGAGTAAATCTTTTAGATTTTTCAGGTTAGGAATGAGAGTAAATTATTTTAGATGTTTCAGGTTAGGGACGAGAGTAAATTATTTTAGATGTTTCAGGTCAGGAATGAGAGTAAATTATTTTAGATGTTTCAGGTTAGGGGTGATAGTAAATTTTTTTAGATGTTTCAGGTTAGGGATGAGAGTAAATATTTTTAGATGTTTCAGGTTAGGGATGAGAGTAAATTATTTTAGATGTTTCAGGTTAGGAGTGAGAGTAAATTTTTTGAGATGTTTCAGGTTAGGAATGAGAGAAAATTTTTTGAGATGTTTCAGGTTAGGGATGAGAGTAAATTTTTTGAGATGTTTCAGGTTAGGGATGAGAGTAAATTTTTTTAGATTTTTCAGGTTAGGGATGAGAGTAAGTATTTTTAGATTTTTCAGGTTAGGGATGAGAGTAAATTATTTTAGAATTTTCAGGTTAGGAGTGAGAGTAAATTATTTTAGATGTTTCAGGTTAGGAATGAGAGTGAATTTTTTGAGATGTTTCAGGTTAGGGATGAGAGTAAATCTTTTAGATTTTTCAGGTTAGGAATGAGAGTAAATTATTTTAGATGTTTCAGGTTAGGGACGAGAGTAAATTATTTTAGATGTTTCAGGTCAGGAATGAGAGTAAATTATTTTAGATGTTTCAGGTTAGGGGTGATAGTAAATTTTTTTAGATGTTTCAGGTTAGGGATGAGAGTAAATATTTTTAGATGTTTCAGGTTAGGGATGAGAGTAAATTATTTTAGATGTTTCAGGTTAGGAGTGAGAGTAAATTTTTTGAGATGTTTCAGGTTAGGAATGAGAGTAAATTTTTTGAGATGTTTCAGTTTAGGGATGAGAGTAAATTTTTTGAGATGTTTCAGGTTAGGGATGAGAGTAAATTTTTTTAGATTTTTCAGGTTAGGGATGAGAGTAAGTATTTTTAGATGTTTCAGGTTAGGGATGAGAGTAAATTATTTTAGAATTTTCAGGTTAGGAGTGAGAGTAAATTATTTTAGATGTTTCAGGTTAGGAATGAGAGTGAATTTTTTGAGATGTTTCAGGTTAGGGATGAGAGTAAATCTTTTAGATTTTTCAGGTTAGGAATGAGAGTAAATTATTTTAGTTGTTTCAGGTTAGGGACGAGAGTAAATTATTTTAGATGCTTCAGGTCAGGAATGAGAGTAAATTATTTTAGATGTTTCAGGTTAGGGGTGATAGTAAATTTTTTTAGATGTTTCAGGTTAGGGATGAGAGTAAATATTTTTAGATGTTTCAGGTTAGGGATGAGAGTAAATTATTTTAGATGTTTCAGGTTAGGAGTGAGCGTAAATTTTTTGAGATGTTTCAGGTTAGGAATGAGAGTAAATTTTTTGAGATGTTTCAGTTTAGGGATGAGAGTAAATTTTTTGAGATGTTTCAGGTTAGGGATGAGAGTAAATTTTTTTAGATTTTTCAGGTTAGGGATGAGAGTAAGTATTTTTAGATGTTTCAGGTTAGGGATGAGAGTAAATTATTTTAGAATTTTCAGGTTAGGAGTAAGAGTAAATTATTTTAGATGTTTGAGGTTAGGGATGAGAGTAAATTATTTAAGATGTTTCAGGTTAGGGATGAGAGTAAATTTTTTGAGATGTTTCAGGTTAGGGATGAGAGCGAATTATTTTAGATGTTTCAGGTTAGGGATGAGAGTAAATTTTTTTAGATGTTTCAGGTTAGGGATGAGAGTAAATTTTTTTAGATGTTTCAGGTTAGGAATGAGAGTGAATTTTTTTAGATGTTTCAGGTTAGGGATGAGAGTAAATCTTTTAGATTTTTCAGGTTAGGAATGAGAGTAAATTATTTTAGATGTTTCAGGTTAGGGACGAGAGTAAATTATTTTAGATGTTTCAGGTCAGGAATGAGAGTAAATTATTTTAGATGTTTCAGGTTAGGGGTGATAGTAAATTTTTTTAGATGTTTCAGGTTAGGGATGAGAGTAAATATTTTTAGATGTTTCAGGTTAGGGATGAGAGTAAATTATTTTAGATGTTTCAGGTTAGGAGTGAGAGTAAATTTTTTGAGATGTTTCAGGTTAGGAATGAGAGTAAATTTTTTGAGATGTTTCAGGTTAGGGATGAGAGTAAATTTTTTGAGATGTTTCAGGTTAGGGATGAGAGCAAATTTTTTTAGATTTTTCAGGTTAGGGATGAGAGTAAGTATTTTTAGATGTTTCAGGTTAGGGATTAGAGTAAATTATTTTAGAATTTTCAGGTTAGGAGTGAGAGTAAATTATTTTAGATGTTTGAGGTTAGGGATGAGAGTAAATTATTTAAGATGTTTCAGGTTAGGGATGAGAGTAAATTTTTTGAGATGTTTCAGGTTAGGGATGAGAGCGAATTATTTTAGATGTTTCAGGTTAGGGATGAGAGTAAATATTTTTTGATGTTTTAGCTTAGGGATGAGAGTAAATTTTTTTGAGATGTTTCAGGTTAGGGATGAGAGTAAATTTTTTTGAGATGTTTCAGGTTAGGGATGAGATTAAATTTTTTTGAGATGTTTCAGGTTAGGGATGAGAGTAAATTTATTTGAGATGTTTCAGGTTAGGGATGAGAGTAAATTTTTTGAGAAGTTTCAAGTTAGGGATGAGAGTAAATTTTTTGAGATGTTTCTGGTTAGGGATGAGAGTAAATTTTTTTCGATGTTTCAGGTTAGGAATGAAAGTAAATTTTTTTGAGATGTTTCAGGTTAGGGATGAGAGTAAATTATTTTAGATGTTTCAGGGTAGGGATGAGAGTAAATTTTTTGAGATGTTTCAGGTTAGGGATGAGAGCGAATTATTTTAGATGTTTCAGGTTAGGGATGATTGTAAATTTTTTGAGATGTTTCACGTTAGGAATGAGAGTAAATTTTTTGAGATTTTTCAGGTTAGGAATGAGAGTAAATTTTTTGAGATTTTCTGGTTAGGGATGAGAGTAAATTTTTTTGAGATGTTTCAGGTTAGGGATGAGAATAAATTTTTTTGAGATGTTTCAGTTTATGGATGAGAGTAAATTATTTTAGATGTTTCAGGTTAGGGATAAGAGTAATTTTTTTGAGATGTTTCAGGTTAGGGATGAGAGTAAATTTTTTTAGATGTTTCAGGTTAGAGATGAAAGTAAATTTTTTGAGATATTTCAGGTTAGGGATGAAAGTAAATTTTTTGAGATGTTTCAGGTTAGGGATGAAAGTAAATTTTTTGAGATGTTTCAGGTTCGGAATGAGAGTAAATTATTTTAGATGTTTCAGGTTAGGGATGAGAGTAAATTTTTTTAGATGTTTCAGGTTAGGAATGAGAGTGAATTTTTTGAGATTTTTCAGGTTAGGGATGAGAGTAAATTTTTTAGATTTTTCAGGTTAGGAATGAGAGTAAATTATTTTAGATGTTTCAGGTTAGGGACGAGAGTAAATTATTTTAGATGTTTCAGGTCAGGAATGAGAGTAAATTTTTTTAGATGTTTCAGGTTAAGGATGAAAAAAAATTATTTGAGATGTTTCAGGTTAGGAATGAGATTAAATTTTTTGAGAAGTTTCAAGTTAGGGATGAGAGTAAATTTTTTTTAGATGTTTCAGGTTAGGGATGAGAGTAAATTTTTTTGAGATGTTTCAGGTTAGGGATGAGAGTAAATTTATTTGAGATGTTTCAGGTTAGGGATGAGAGTAAAATTTCTGAGATTTTTCAGGTTAGGGATGAGAGTAAATTTTTTGAGAAGTTTCAAGTTAGGGATGAGAGTGAATTTTTTGAGATGTTTCAGGTTAGGGATGAGAGTAAATTTTTTTAGATGTTTCAGGTTCGGAATGAGAGTAAATTTTTTTGAGATGTTTCAGGTTAGGGATGAGAGTAAATTATTTTAGATGTTTCAGGTTAGGGATGGGAGTAAATTTTTTGAGATTTTTCAGGTTAGGGATGAGAGCGAATTATTTTAGATGTTTCAGGTTAGGGATGAGAGTAAATTTTTTGAGATGTTTCAGGTTAGGGATGAGAGCGAATTATTTTAGATGTTTCAGGTTAGGGATGAGTGTAAATATTTTTTGATGTTTTAGGTTAGGGATGAGAGTAAATTTTTTTGAGATGTTTCAGGTTAGGGATGTGAGTAAATTTTTTGATATGTTTCAGGTTAGGGATGAGAGTAAATTTTTTGATATGTTTCAGGTTAGGAATGAGAGTAAATTTTTGAGATGTTTCAGGTTAGGGATGAGAGTAAATTTTTTGAGATGTTTCAGGTTAGGGATGAGAGTAAATTTTTTTAGATGTTTCAGGTTAGGGATGAAAAAAAATTATTTGAGATGTTTCAGGTTAGGAATGAGATTAAATTTTTTGAGATGTTTCAAGTTAGGGATGAGAGAAAATTTTTTTTAGATTTTTCAGGTTAGGGATGATAGTAAATTTTTTTGAGATGTTTCAGGTGAGGGATGAGAGTAAATTTTTTTGAGAAGTTTCAGGTTAGGGATGAGATTAAATTTTTTGAGATGTTTCAAGTTACGGATGAGAGTAAATTTTTTGAGATGTTTCAGGTTAGGGATCAGAGTAAATTTTATTCGATGTTTCAGGTTAGGAATGAGAGTAAATTTTTTTAGATGTTTCAGGTTAGGGATGAGATTAAATTTTTTGAGATGTTTCAGGTTAGGGATGAGAGTAAATTCTTTTGAGATGTTTCAGATTAGGGATGAGAGTAAATTTTTTTAGATGTTTCAGGTTAGGGATGAGAGTAAATTTTTTGAGATGTTTCAGGTTAGGAATGAGAGTAAATTTTTGAGATGTTTCAGTTTAGGGATGAGAGTAAATTTTTTTGAGATGTTTCAGGTTAGGTTTGAGAGTAAATTTTATTAGATATTTCAGGTTAGGGATGAGAGTAAATTATTTTAGATTTTTCAGGTTAGGAATGAGAGTAAATCTTTTTAGATGTTTCAGGTTAGGGATGAGAGTAAATTTTTTAGATATTTCAGTTTAGGGATGAGAGAAAATTTTTTGAGATGTTTCAGCTTAGGAATGAGAGTAAATTTTTTGAGATTTTCTGGTTAGGGATGAGAGTAAATTTTTTTGAGATGTTTCAGTTTAGGGATGAGAGTAAATTTTTTTTAGATGTTTCAGGTTATGGATGAGAGTAAATTATTTTAGATGTTTCAGGTTAGGGATAAGAGTAATTTTTTTGAGATGTTTCAGGTTAGGGTTGAGAGTAAATTTTTTTAGATGTTTCAGGTTAGGGATGAAAGTAAATTTTTTGAGATATTTCAGGTTAGGGATGAAAGTAAATTTTTTGAGATGTTTCAGGTTAGGGATGAAAGTAAATTTTTTGAGATATTTCAGGTTCGGAATGAGAGTAAATTATTTTAGATGTTTCAGGTTAGGGATGAGAGTAAATTTTTTTAGATGTTTCAGGTTAGGGATGAGAGTAAATTTTTTTAGATGTTTCAGGTTAGGAATGAGAGTAAATTTTTTGAGATGTTTCAGGTTAGGGATGAGAGTAAATTTTTTAGATTTTTCAGGTTAGGAATGAGAGTAAATTATTTTAGATGTTTCAGGTTAGGGACGAGAGTAAATTATTTTAGATGTTTCAGGTTAGGAGTGAGAGTAAATTATTTTAGAATTTTCAGGTTAGGAGTGAGAGTAAATTATTTTAGATGTTTGAGGTTAGGGATGAGAGTAAATTATTTTAGATTTTTCAGGTTAGGGATGAGAGTAAATTATTTTAGATGTTTCAGGTTAGGGATGAGAGTAAATTTTTTGAGATGTTTCAGGTTAGGGATGAGAGCGAATTATTTTAGATGTTTCAGGTTAGGGATGAGAGTAAATATTTTTTGATGTTTTAGCTTAGGGATGAGAGTAAATTTTTTTGAGATGTTTCAGGTTAGGGATGAGAGTAAATTTTTTTGTGATGTTTCAGGTTAGGGATGAGATTAAATTTTTTTGAGATGTTTCAGGTTAGGGATTAGAGTAAATTTATTTGAGATGTTTCAGGTTAGGGATGAGAGTAAATTTTTTTCGATGTTTCAGGTTAGGAATGAGAGTAAATTTTTTTGAGATGTTTCAGGTTAGGGATGAGAGTAAATTATTTTAGATGTTTCAGGTTAGGGATGAGAGTAAATTTTTTGAGATGTTTCAGGTTAGGGATGAGAGCGAATTATTTTAGATGTTTCAGGTTAGGGATGATAGTAAATTTTTTGAGATGTTTCAAGTTAGGAATGAGAGTAAATTTTTTGAGATTTTTCAGGTTAGGAATGAGAGTAAATTTTTTGAGATTTTCTGGTTAGGGATGAGAGTAAATTTTTTTGAGATGTTTCAGGTTAGGGATGAGAGTGAATTTTTTTGAGATGTTTCAGGTTATGGATGAGAGTAAATTATTTTAGATGTTTCAGGTTAGGGATAAGAGTAATTTTTTTGAGATGTTTCAGGTTAGGGATGAGAGTAAATTTTTTTTAGATGTTTCAGGTTAGGGATGAAAGTAAATTTTTTGAGATATTTCAGGTTAGGGATGAAAGTAAATTTTTTGAGATGTTTCAGGTTAGGGATGAAAGTAAATTTTTTGAGATGTTTCAGGTTCGGAATGAGAGTAAATTATTTTAGATGTTTCAGGTTAGGGATGAGAGTAAAGTTTTTTAGATGTTTCAGGTTAGGGATGAGAGTAAATTTTTTTAGATGTTTCAGGTTAGGAATGAGAGTGAATTTTTTGAGATGTTTCAGGTTAGGGATGAGAGTAAATCTTTTAGATTTTTCAGGTTAGGAATGAGAGTAAATTATTTTAGATGTTTCAGGTTAGGGACGAGAGTAAATTATTTTAGATGTTTCAGGTCAGGAATGAGAGTAAATTATTTTAGATGTTTCAGGTTAGGGGTGATAGTAAATTTTTTTAGATGTTTCAGGTTAGGGATGAGAGTAAATATTTTTAGATGTTTCAGGTTAGGGATGAGAGTAAATTATTTTAGATGTTTCAGGTTAGGAGTGAGAGTAAATTATTTTAGATGTTTGAGGTTAGGGATGAGAGTAAATTATTTTAGATGTTTCAGGTTAGGGATGAGAGTAAATTATTTTAGATGTTTCAGGTTAGGGATGAGAGTAAATTTTTTGAGATGTTTCAGGTTAGGGATGAGAGCGAATTATTTTAGATGTTTCAGGTTAGGGATGAGAGTAAATATTTTTTGATGTTTTAGCTTAGGGATGAGAGTAAATTTTTTTGAGATGTTTCAGGTTAGGCATGAGAGTAAATTTTTTTGAGATGTTTCAGGTTAGGGATGAGATTAAATTTTTTTGAGATGTTTCAGGTTAGGGATGAGAGTAAATTTATTTGAGATGTTTCAGGTTAGGGATGAGAGTAAATTTTTTGAGAAGTTTCAAGTTAGGGATGAGAGTAAATTTTTTGAGATGTTTCAGGTTAGGGATGAGAGTAAATTTTTTGAGATGTTTCAGGTTAGGAATGAGAGTAAACTTTTTGAGATGTTTCAGGTTAGGGATGAGAGTAAATTTTTTTTAGATTTTTCAGGTTAGGGATGAGAGTAAATTTTTTTAGATGTTTCAGGTTAGGGATGAAAAAAATTTATTTGAGATGTTTCAGGTTAGGGATGAGATTAAATTTTTTGAGAAGTTTCAAGTTAGGGATGAGAGTAAATTTTTTGAGATGTTTCAGGTTAGGGATGAGAGTAAATTTTATTCGATGTTTTAGGTTAGGAATGAGAGTAAATTTTTTTTAGATGTTTCAGGTTAGGAATGAGACTAAATTTTTTTGAGATGTTTCAGGTTAGGGATGAGAGTAAATTTTTTTGAGATGTTTCAGGTTAGGAATGAGATTAAATTTTTTTTAGATGTTTCAGGTTAGGAATGAGATTAAATTTTTTTTAGATGTTTCAGGTTAGGAATGAGATTAAATTTTTTTGAGATGTTTCAGGTTAGGAATGAGAGTAAATTTTTTTTAGATGTTTCAGGTTAGGAATGAGATTAAATTTTTTTGAGATGTTTAAGGTTAGGGATGAGAGTAAATTTTTTTGTGATGTTTCAGGTTAGGGATGAGAGTAAATTTTTTTAAATGTTTCAGGTTAGGGATGAGAGCAAATTTTTTGAGATGTTTCAGGTTAGGGATGAGAGTAAAATTTTTGAGATGTTTGAGGTTAGGAATGAGAGTAAATTTTTTGAGATGTTTCAGGTTAGGGATGAGAGCAAATTTTTTGAGATGTTTCAGGTTAGGAATGAGAGTAAAATTTTTGAGATGTTTGAGGTTAGGAATGAGAGTAAATTTTTTTGAGATCTTTCAGGTTAGGGATGAGAGTAAATTTTTTTGAGATGTTTCAGGTTAGGGAAGAGAGTAAATTTTTTGATAGTTTTCAGGTTAGGAATGAGAGTAAACCTTTTAAGATGTTTCAGGTTAGGGATGAGAGTAAATTTTTTGAGATGTTTCAGGTTAGGGATGAGAGTAAATTTTTTTAGATGTTTCAGGTTAGGGATGAAAGAAAATTATTTGAGATCTTTCAGGTTAGGAATGAGATAAAATTTTTTGAGAAGTTTCAAGTTAGGGATGAGAGTAAATTTTTTTTAGATGTTTCAGTTTAGGGATGAGAGTAAATTTTTTGAGATATTTCAGGTTAGGGATGAGAGTAAATTCTTTTGAGATGTTTCAGAATAGGGATGAGAGTAAATTTTTTTGAGATGTTTCAGGTTAGGAATGAGAGTAAATTTTTTGAGATGTTTCAGGTTAGGGATGATAGTAAATTTTTTGAGATGTTTCAAGTTAGGAATGAGAGTAAATTTTTTGAGATTTTTCAGGTTAGGAATAAGAGTAAATTTTTTGAGATGTTCCAGTTTAGGGATGAGAGTAAATTTTTTTGAGATGTTTCAGGTTAGGTATGAGAGTAAATTTTTTTAGATGTTTCAGGTTAGGGATGGGAGTAAATTTTTTTGAGATTTTTCAGGTTAGGGATGAGAGTAAATTATTTTAGATGTTTCAGGTTAGGGATGGGAGTAAATTTTTTTTGAGATTTTTCATGTTAGGGATGAGAGTAAATTATTTTAGATGTTTCAGGTTAGGGATGAGAGTAAATTTTTTTAGATGTTTCAGGTTAGGGATGAGAGTAAATTTTTTGAGATATTTCAGTTTAGGGATGAGAGAAAATTTTTTGAGATGTTTCAGGTTAGGAATGAGAGTAAATTTTTTGAGATTTTCAGGTTAGGGATGACAGTAAATTTTTTGACGAGTGTCATTCTCCATAACTTATGCTGATCTATTACTGCGCTATGTCAGTCTCTTCTTGTTAGGATAGTGTTATGCAGTTTTCAATTCTGATAAAAGAGCATAGATTTGATTTTAGATTTTGAGCATGTAAATGTCATTTCAGTTGCCTATTTATTAATCTTATTAAGACATTGCTGTAATTTACGTTGGATAGTGTGCACCTTTTCTTTGTTTTTGAGATTTCTTGCAAAGGAGGAAGTCGTTCACATACATGTATCCTTCAACTCTTAGTGTTAGGCTCTTGACTTTATCATTCACTTTTAGGCTAAAAAGTGTTACCAACTATATATTGCTTCAAGGTACTTTAGGAGAAAGAGAGAGTTGAATCACTTTTAGCCTTCTCGTATAAAGGAAGGTGTTAATGGATTGCGCCAGCCTGCTTCACAGGCAGAGATTATACAGATCCCTCTAATCACCATATCATAAGCCTTTAATATTAAATCAATCTGTCATTTATTATTCCATTATTTTAAACAGTAGTCAATAATTTTCTAGTTCTTTTCATGTTTTACGAACTGGCATTATATTTTCCAAACATTCGAAAAACTACTGTTTGTCAATCATATTATTTTACAGTTTTCGGAAAAAAATCAAGAGATTCTTAAGAACTCGTATTTCTTCATCAGTTCCTACGACTTTGTTGTGGCATCTTTTAGGGGAAATTTCAATTCTGATAGTCCAATTTTTGTTTTTCTGCGTTCAGGAAATTTTGAAATCTGTTTTCACTTGGGGAATTTTTTGAAAGGTTTTGGCTAATGTACCAACTATATCCTTTTTGTCGGTTATTGTGTTATTTTTTTTGGAAAGATTTAAAAAAAATATAGTCTGGAATTTGCCAGATATTTTCTAAATCATATTCCAAACTGCTTTTGATTTGAAGGAGGAGTTTAATTTGTCGACATATTTTTGCCCAAATTCTTTTTGGGATTCTTTCATTATTTTGTGAGCCATAGCTTTATGGAATTTGTGATTGTTCTGATTATTCAGTTTTGCAGTTTTATGTTCTTTGTTAATTTTCTTATTGCTTGTATAAATGTTTTTTTTTGCGTTTATTAGGGGTAGAGTTTTTCGGGATGCATTCCTTTGCTATAGAGGTTAGTAAAACATCAATCAATATTCTTGTTTTTCACTAGTGGATTCAGTTTTTTTCCGGGAGGATTGGAAAGTGGTCACTATCATATATGTCCTAAGAGAAGCTGAATCACATTTGGTCCAGCCAATAGTTTCATGGAAAAGAGTGTTGAGTGTCCATGCTCTATTCACTCTCAGATCTAGTTAAGGTTTTGGTTTTATTACGTTTTAATCTTAATAAGTTAAATTATTTTTGTTTATTTGTATGAACTTGTTTAATATTTACTTTTGGAGATGATTCCCTTGGGTTCCTTCCATTTTGGGAATTGTTGGGGGTACGGGTGATCTTTTTGACTTTTCCCTCACGGTATTTATTTTTGTTGGTGATTTGTAATTTTCTACAGATGTCCTTAGGCTAGTGGTATGGACATTTATGTTGGTTCTTTTTGTTTTTGTTTTATATCAGCTGATTGTATTTTTGGTCATTTTTGAAATTTCGGATTGTCGTTTGGTCCTAGTTTTCGTTGCTGATTGGGTTCACTTTCTGTGCAACATTGGCGTAGGTGTTTGCATTCATGTAGGACTCTATTATTTTCCTTGCTTCTTGAAATATTATATTTTGGGGTATTTTACCTCCATGAATTCTCTTTCTTTTTATATATTACTGTAAATTCTTGCAAATACGGGGTGGTTCTCTTGACAGTTTAAGCATTTGGTTTCGTTGGGACAATCTTCCTGGGTCTTTTGGCCACATCTTCCACATGTCGGATGTCCTCAACAGTTCTCCATATGGTATCCATATTTCTGACATTTGAAATACCTTAAGGGCGCCGGAATATATTATTTCACCTTTTCGAGGTAGTATTCAATTTCTATTTTCTTGGGAATTATGATTTTATAAAAATGCATATTTGTGTTTGGATTTCTTCAATATTCCTTTTAATTGTTTTCCTTTTGTTGTCTTATTCTTTGCTTTCCTAAGTTTGTTTGTATTTCTTCTGGTGTAGCTAACAACAACTTGTTTCTGATAACCCCTTTTGAAGTATTCAGTATTTCATGTAGGTAAACCTTGTACTTAAAATTGTGATATCATTGCCTCTCCCCCCCCAATTCATAAAAAATTAAAAAAAAAGCTGTGAATATGAACGTACAATGAACGTGTTTCCCTCACCCCTTTGCAATTTAAGAACTTTAATGGCATCCCAAACCGGCTAAGGTTGGTTATAAAAAAATATCCCAAATCAATAATGGAAATACCTAACAGGTATTAGCTCACAAAAAGCAGTTTAATACACTTGCCATAACTTTTCTCATGTTTTCCTCTTTAAAAAAGAAAGAAAATCGGATTTTAGTTGGATCGAGAAATTTTTTGAACCCGTTCTTTGAAGCCAAAAGGTAGAGTGGAGGGAGACAGCTAGAATAACGGGTCCAAAAATCGATTTAGCGTGGAAAGTAAAATTCGATTCTTGTCAGTTTTGGTTCAGGCAAGTCAAAGACGTAATTTCTGTCTGATTTTTAATTTGCATTTTCTACATAACAATTTTGGATATTCCTTGTTTGTATTTGACAAGTACCAAATATCATATACTTTCATACTGTACTTCTTTTGAATGAATTTTTTGCTCCTGTTCCAGAAATGGTCTTTGGTTTCAATTTCAGTTTTTGTCTTTTTTCTTTGTCTTCGCCATCAATTTTTATTGAGGAGTTCCCCAATGAAGTACGAGGTGCAGACATTTTCGCATCACAAACTTCAAATCACAAATAACTTAAGTCTTTCATAAGGCTAAAATTGTTAAGCAATCAGTGAGAATCCGTACAATAGCGAAAGGTTTTCCAGTGAAGTTTGATAAACACAGATGTACAGTAGATACCCCAAATTAATTGAAAACCTACTAATATAAAAAACAATGCGATAATATATATATATATATATATATATATATATATATATATATATATATATATATATATATATATTACAAAATTAATGATTAAAATATATAAATCTCTTTGACTTAAAAATTTCATTTTGGAATAAAGCTTGCCGTGAATGGCTTTTTATGAAGTAAGTCTTGTTTTTAATATTTAAACCAGATCTATCAAATTTTTTATTTTTTAGATTTAATTTTTTGTACTTACGTGATAGAGCTTTGTCAGGAAACAGACTGCCTGTAATTGGAATCTTTTCTATCAAGAAGTCTAGATTTTCTTCTGAGCTGAATGAGAAAGAAATCTCTTAATTGATAAAATTTGTTTCTTTTAGTTGTTTTTAGTGCCATTGTCAGCTTTGTATATCTGCCTAGCCAAAAACGGTTTGTTCTTTTACATGGAACCCATAGACAAGTCCATTCAACCGAAAATATTACCGTAATTTATAACGAGAACTATGCCAGCCTTAATAGGAAAGAACTCACTTGAGAATTATAAAATTGGCGTATATCAATGATAAAGGTGTTCAAAAACATAGAAGTTATGACCTTTACAAAACTATTAGAAAACTTAATGACTCAAATGTACAAGCGAATTGTTTAAGACAATTGAAATCTGAATGGAATGTTAAGTATTCAGTAATCAAGATTTTCATGTTTTATTGAATACTTTGATCAGATCATTATAAATTTCTTTGTTATCAAAAATGTTAACCTCAAACTCTTTAAACGTATAAGTTCTTATATTTGTATTTTATTTATCAAATATATCTTTCAATTTCATGTTATCTACTTACATATAAAATAATTCAAGGTGCGTGTGTGTATGTGTGTGTATGTGTGTGACACAACCAGGTCTCACTCCAGAATAAAGCATAATTTCATTGTTATAACAACTCCAGATTTCATATATGTTATTATTTACTTTCTTTTCTAAACAAAAGAAATCATCTAATAGAAATTCAAATGTCTGATTTCTTTTCTAGGTTAAACTTCATATTCATTTCCTCCTTTTGTTTTTCTTTTTTAGTCTTTCTCTCATCTTTTTTTTCTCTTGTGAAAACTTTCTTTTCTTTTCATCATTTTGATTTATTTCCATGTTTTTCTTTCTTTCTTCTGTTTGAATGATTTGAAAAGATTTCAGTCTGTTGATACTCTTATATAGGAGCCCATATACTGGCAGAAATACTGATCCATTTGTTAATAATCCAGTCATTTATAACAGAAACTATACTAGTAATAAAATAAGTATCAATTAGATCGTGAGAAAATTGAATACATTTTTATGGGAATAGATCAATGTTCATAACAACTGTCCAGAGAATTTGTTGAAACTAGTTATTGATATCTTTACATCAAAGATGTGAAGATATCAATAACTGCATAGATTTGATTTCAAAATTGGTTGTTCATGTTGAAATTGTTCATTTGATCGTTTTTGCTAACTTCATTTTAAAATTGGGTACAAAAGACAAAGTTTTATCAGGTCTCCAAAATGCCTTCTTAAGCCAAATGATCCTGTGCTCAATTTATAGAATGTCAGCTCTAAATCCTATGCTCATAGAATGTCGGCTCAAAATCTCTAATTACAAAAAATAAATAAATGAATAAAAAGAAAGAATTAACATTCTTATATTCATTCTTCTGTTCTTTTTTTAATGGTTGATAAATTTTTATGGCATGTCAACTTTTCTCGGGTCATTTTATGCCTAAAGGTTAAGGAATCGCGTTCATTGTGTTTTTATAATTACATTTGTGTATATTTGTTTCGTAAGATTTTTTGCACATTTCAGTATCGTAGCCTACGATATCTTAAATTTCCGGTTTAGAAAAACGCTGAATCACCCGTGACGTCAGACAACAAAACGTTGTACATACGTCATGAGAGAACTTCTGTTACTAACACACAGCCAATTTTTCGAAAGGGATTAATTCTGCTAGCCTTTCCGAAACAAAATTATTACCACAGGAAAAAACATTATATTCAAAAGTTCCTTTTCAAAGTATAATGAAGTATCTCACTATTACTTATATTTAATAAAGGATCTTCCTGTATACAGAAACATTTTACTCGACCAGCATAGTAGTAGCGGCCTACACTAAATAAACACGGGCAGTAAACAAAAGCCGCCCGGCAGCCGGGATCCCTTAGCCCGGAGAAGAGGTATCTGTTACTTCGTTCAGCAGAGTGGGGTCTGCGACCCCACCACCAAACCAGGCTGTCCAAAGAGGGGCCTGCCTCCTTGGCTCTAGCCGAAGCAGAAGACGTGGAATCCAACCAACCATAGCCGTGGGGCCAGCACAGCCATCCAGACCAATCACAGCTGCCATCTCATTCAAACAGCTAACCTCGGAAAGTCTACCATTCAACAGCTCTTCTAAGAGCTAACTTCAGAAAGTTTTTTGAGATCACTTTTGGTCTCTTCACTACACCTTCCTGGCAGATACCATGAGATAACGACGGAGCTGCCAGCAGTAATTGCAGACTTAAACTAGTGGCCGTTTATGCGCAACCAAGCAACCAGCACCAACTGCAGATCAGCTCCAGCTTAACCCAGCAGACGTTCCTGCGTAACCAAGTTACAGCATTTGCATCATCCAGTCCACGAGCGACTCACTGCTCGGGATAGCACCAACACTTGAGGTTAAATCGACTCACACCCGGTTAACTAAGGATTGAATAAACCGGGACATCGATTACACAGCCTCTGCAACCAGCATCTGCAGCTTCTTGTCCACGAGAAAGTCACTGCTCGGAAAAGTACCAACACTTCAAGGCCACATCGACACACACCTGGTTAACTAAAGTACTGCACAACTAGGATATCGATCATCCAACCTTTACAACCAATGTGTTCACATCACCGACCGTCTCCAGCAACATCTACAACCTGACCATGCAGCAACACCTAATATCTGCACCAAGACCATCCTCACCTTCTAGACGCACTGTCGTCACAAACTAACAGACTGCTGAGTCCATGACTTTCTACAACGCATGAACTTCCAGCATCCACCAGAAAAGAGCAACACAGACAGCACCGGCAACTCACACATTCATACTCCACCATCGGGGGTCCTGGTGACAAATGGTGACCCGACGATATGAGTTGACATGGCCAGACAAAATGACAACATCCACTAGAAGTGAGCAACATAGATGTTACACTGCAACCAGCGACTCACACATCCATACACTATCATCGGAGGTCCCCTGCGACACCAGCATGTACAGAACTACCTCAAAACATGTTTTTTTATCGCAGTTCCGTACTTGTTAAGGTCTCTTTTTGGAGACACCCATGAATATTGGTGCGTGAATGGGAACACTATACGTGAATCAGATGTTACCTTCCACACACACACACTCACACTCACGCCGCTTTCTCTCCACCGCATTTCTCTATCGCTCTCTCTCTCTCTATATATATATATATGTGTGTGTGTGTGTGTGTGTGTGTGTGTGTGTGTGTGTGTGATCAGCAGTCATTTAACACATTTAATATGAAACCATATTTCAGTCAGTAAGAATGATAAAATTTGTGACTTTAAATGGTTATCAATCCTTTATAACTAAAATTTAATCAATTTTTTAAACGTTATCCTACCGAATACAAAATTATCAGAAATTCAAAACCAGGCCTTCATTTAAAATCTATTTCTTTTTTTTTTTTCTTTTGCTTCTATTTTAGACAGAAGATTTAATTTGCTTTTGAACACATCAATTTGAAAAGAAAGGTTATTTACTTGAGGCAAATTAACATAACCAGTTTCTGACTCGACGAAAGCATTTACCTTTAATGTACCTTTAATCGTTTTCTTTTGGATCTAGAAAAGGATGTTAAAAACATTTACCGTACTCTCGCATGTCACGTGATGGAAGTTTTGCTGAGCAAACTTGTTGGCTTAATACGAAATAAGTGCAGAATAAGTTTGTGATTTGTGACAAGCACAACATCGTGAATCTTCTTCGTTTCATTAAAACCATTCCTTTACCAATCCCTTATATATTTATATATAGGTATATTGAGAGAGAGAGAGAGAGAGAGAGAGAGAGAGAGAGAGAGAGAGAGAGAGAGGAGGTACATTATGGCGTAATGGTTATCAACATAGGAATTGGACTCGAGCAGTCAAAGTTATTTCGCATATTTATGCCTTGGGAAGGCATAAATCCATTTATTCTCCTTTCAGTTATGGGTAAATATATAGGGCTCTTTAGCCTTGATGAGGAAACCATTCCAGGAGAAGGAAAAACTCAGGATTAAAAACCTGAGGAATGTTGGATCAAAGCACATTAGTGTACCGTTGTTCTGTTATTAGCTCATCCCCAAAAGTATGGTTAGTCCTTCAAAGCCTTCATCACTATAAAGAAGTCATCTGTCACAGTGGTCCAAAGGTTTTCACCTTTAACTGAGCTGCTGGGTCTTCATATATCAAGATCTACTGGAGAGTTCATCATACATGTTCTTATATTCCAAAGCAGTGAAATAGGTGCAATTAGGTGCAGAGATAATACAAAGATAAGAACAGACTAATATAAATAAATAGAGAGATAGATAGACTTGTAAACTCTTGAAGAATAAATAGATTGTACTCTTACGTAGCTCATTGTTGTCACAATAACAGACATAAGTGCCACCTGTTGATAAAACTATTTAAAGAATTCTATCGGCTTTTTTCTCATCAGTCGGCGTCTCAGTGTCGCTTCTTTGAAAAAAGTCGGATTCGGTCGCAGGTCAGGTTTTTCTTACTCACTTAGAGATATGATGGAATCTAACAAAAAGCTCCTCAAAATACACATACGTACATAAAAAATGATCGTAGCTAATCGATTATTTGATGCCATCAACTAATGATTTATTGCAAGGAGATACCTTCAGTCAAACTAAATCAATATCTTGGAGTATTTTTAAGAAGCAAGTTCAATTCGAAGACCAATCTACTCGAAAAGTGAATTAGATCCTCATTAGGCACATCACTGTTTATCCTATTGATGATTTAGATAGTTGCACAGTTTTCAGTAACACCTTTGGTTATTATTCGAGCTTAAATAAAAAAACAGATTTTCATGGCAGGCAGAATTCCTCGATTTTGGATTAGAACAGAATTTAGAATTTATTTAAGAATTGGATGGTCACTTAGTGCACATTGATGAATAACAATATTTACAGATCATTATCTCGTCTCTTGGTGCTGCATGACCGAAAGAAAAAAAAAGAAGAATGAATCAAAGAAGGGAAGAAAGAAAAAAAATGAATGAATAAAAGAAAGAAAAAACGACAAACCGAAAAAAAGAAAGAAAGAATTTATCAAATATTAGCGAAGGAAGAAAGTGGAAAGAGAGAGAGAGAGAGAGGGGGGGATCAAGAAAATGTTGACGAATGTGAAAAAAAAATTTAGATAATCTGCCATAGAATTATGTTAGCGATCTTCTTTCGTTACAATCCTTGTTGTAAGAATTTCGATCCTTACTGAGTGCCTCAAACATTCAGCCTTGAGTCAAACTAATCAAAGCTTAGCAAATACTGAAGTAGATTTTATATAATCATCTAATCGTTAGCATGGTGGTTTCGCAGATCCATTACTTCTGTGTTATTGGTTCGATTCTCATTGGGTGCTGTATATATCTTTGTACATTTGTACTAAACTAAGTGGTAAATAGTGATTACATTCATCTATCATCATCATCATCATGTCGTGCCACCAGCACGGATATCCCTGAAACCCTCTCGCCACTCCTCCCTATCGTTCATCGCTTCTGGCTGGTCCTCAGGGCTATATCCTGTATCCTCAAAGAGCTGCTGTATGTAGGTTCGAGCTGGTCACCCCGCTTTAGCTCGGCCATGTGCAGAAATCCATAGGAGAACATCCCTTATGAGCTCGTCCCTGCTTCTCCAGCAGTGTCCTGCATGTCTGCTTTGTCTAACTTTGATAGTTTTCGTGATGGGAGGTAGGTGGTCGTACAGTTGCTGCTTTGTGGGGTGTTGCCTCCAGGACTTGTTCAAAATTGTTCGCAGCATTCTTGTATAGTTGACGTTAAGCTCTTTCTCTATCCGTTTAGTTAGCGTCCATGTAGTCCATCCATATAACAGTATCGGCACGACCACTGCTTGGAAGAAACTGCGTTTCATTTTATCGGTCAGGTCTGACTTCCATATGAATAGCTATAAACGAATTAAAAGTTATCTATCTATCCTGTCGGGGGCTAAACTGCACATGTGACGAGGAACCTTATTGTAGAATACCTTTTCATTGCTATTACTTCCAGGTCCACTCTGATTGGGAGTGAGAGTGGCTGATAGGGTCCCATCTATAGGTCAAATATAACCATATTTACCAACCCCTCCGCTCGGGCAGGATATGACACTAGGTCAAATTTTAAGCAGAGTTTAACAGGTTTGAATTCAGAGTTTTCCTTCTCCTAGGCTAGTTGACTCACCAAGGCTGAAGAACCTTGTCTGCCCTACTATTGCTGGAAGGAGAATAATTGGATTCATACCTTTCCCAAATGTATTAGTGCTATGTGAAATGCAATCATTCTCGTCCAGGATTTGAACTCGTGTCCATTTCCTACGACGATAACCATTACACCAGAGGCACCTCCTCAAATATAACTGTTCATTTTTCTGCAAGGAATTATTATTATTAGGTATTTGAAACCGTTGCTGTATGCAAGTTGTTTGTATTAGGAATACTTGATAAAAAGAATTACAAACGTTAAATAGCAATACTTGAAATCATTTAACTGTGTACAAAAAAATGAGATCTCACTCTTTTAAAAAAGTTACGTATAAACAATTCACCCACAAATTATATATATATATATATATATATATATATCCGAGGATCATTAAATAAGTTTCCAGACATTTTTCGTATGGGCACTTTTATTGATAGTATACACATGAAACTATAGTCCCCTTCGAAGTAATTTCCTCCGGCTACAATGCACTTGTACCGTTCCAACAACTTCTGGAAGGCCCCATGGAAGTCCTTTAATGTGAGCGTGTCAATGACCTTCTTCACAGCCTTTTTCATCTCCTCAATTCTCTCATAATGACAGCCTCTGAGCTTAGAGAATAACGAAAAGTCACAGGGAGCAAGGTCTGGACTATAGGGATGCTGAGGAACTGTGTTGATGCCCATCTTGGTCAAATTGTCTGTGACAAGGATGGAGTTGTAGACTGGGGCATTGTCCTGGTGGAAATGCCACTGACCTGATTTGAAGAGTGCTGGCCTCTTCCCTAGGAATCTCTTCCTGAACTCCCTTAAAACCTCAACATAGTATTTCTTGTTGACTGTCTGTCCAGTGGGAACCTAGTACATGTAGATCATGCCAGTGCTGTCAAAAAAAGGGATCATCAAAAGTTTGTGGGTGGTTTTGCTGTCTCACCTTCTTGGGTCTAGGAGAGCCAGCATGCTTCCACTGGGAACTCTGCCTCTTGGTCTTTGGGTCATAGCAGTAGATCCAGCTTTCATCGCATGGCATTTTTTCCAAGTTTAAAACAGAATTTTATTGTCTATCGTTCTTCCTCACGTCCAGATTGCATTTTTGAAATTCACCAGCTGTGACAATCAGGCTTTAGTAGCTGCTGTAGCTGTTGATACATAAGATGTATAGCAATAACATACTGAATTTTCAAGAGTCTACGACAATTTTAAATGCCTGTACAAAAAAGCCTGGAAACTTATTGAAGGCACCACGTATATATATATATATATATATACAGAATTTGGCATTAATCTAACCTATTTATCTATCAATCTGCTTTTATTATATACGAAAATTGTCACAAATAAAACAAATTTTAAATGTCTGATTCGTCAAACATTTTATATTTAGACAATAATCATTAACACAAATCTGAGTAACGATGATAAAGAACTTAGAAATATTGTCTGTTATCAAATATATCATTAGGTTATGATACATAAGTTATACAATCTATCTATCTATCTATCTATCTTATGTTAACTGTCTATATTTCCATGTTTTTTTCTGTATACTCCAATACCCATGCAGTTCTATTTCTATTTTCTCTTTCATTTTTTCGCCTATTTCTCTCCCTCTGTCTCTTTCTCTCTCTCTCTTTCACCCTTCCTCTTCTGTACTCACTAAAGTTCACATTTCTCTTACTCTTAGGAGATACAGTAAATTCAATCGAAGCCCAAGTTTTTTGTACGCAGAGCTTTCCACCTGTACAAACAGTTGAACATTGACACCGGTAGAGAAGGTGAAGCCCGGCTGTGTTTTCATTGGATGTCAATGTGATGACGTAGTAACCGAGGAACCATACAATGTATAGAGTTCAATCGAACCGTGGATATACAGAGAAACGTGAGAATATACTTTGACACTCCCATAGGAAAGAAAGATAGAAAGAAAGAACATGAGCTGGCTAAATGTCTTCTTAAGTTTACATGCACTAGACGATGCGCACGTTTATTGACAAAATATATAGGATATATATGAACCACAATAAATGAACCACACACACACACACACACACACACACAGAGCTAGCTAGCTAGCTAGCCAGGTAGCTTGGTAGGTAGATAGATAGGTAAAAACAGACAGACTGATATACTGAGAGAGAGAGAGAGAGAGAGAGAGAGAGAGAGAGGAGAGAGAGTGAGAGAGGAGAGAGGATGTTGCATAGTCGGTGGCCCGGAGAGAATAAATGAAGACAAATTAGTAGTCTAAATTTCTGAGACGAAGCTTGATTTTTATCATTAAGGGTTTTCGGACTATTGTCTCCATCTTTATTGTTATTTCCAGAACTTTTCGGCCGATATGTCCTCCGGCCTTCTTCAGCGATTGAAAAGTCGGGTATGGCGGACCATACATGGAAGGAAAAAGGAAACCATCTGCCCTAATTGGATGAAGTTGAAATAATTGATAGAGCTGAACATTGGAGGATTAGATGCCTTAAGGAATCAGCACATATGTTGGGCTACAATGACCTGCTGAGTAGACCAAGTATAGAGTTGAATAAAATATGGGAACCGATAAGTAAAAAGGATAGATGAAAAAAAAATCTAAATATGAGCACGGGTAAAAAATCATACATAATAGTAGTAATCCTAGTCAAGTAAGAACATTAATTTTATAAGTCCCAAAAATTCACTCTGAACTGTCCAGCAGGACACATAGCGTAACGATTATAGGCGTTAGTTTCCCTAAGCTTCTAAGGAGACAATTATCTGGAGGTTGCTTGTTCAATCCTGACTGCAGGCGAGTAACAATACAGGAATACTTAACACTTGTACCCTGTTATGGCTAACGGAATCAGGTGATCCCAGTGGATTCACTAAAGGACGTAGTTCGAAGTTCTGTTAAGGTTCCCGAGTTCGACAAACACCTGAAGAAGGCCGGAGGACATATCGGCCGAAACGTTGGGGAAATAACAATATAGATGAAGTCAATAGTCCGAAATCCCTTAATGATAGAAGGACAAATTAGTAAGAATTAAGTGTTTTTTTTTATTGTTTCCTTTTTCTTCTTATGAATAGATACATTTGCAAATGCAAATGTATCTATAATACATATGCCACATCAATGTCAATCATGTGCTTGACAGAGAGAGAGAGAGAGAGGAGAGAGAGAGAGAGAGAGAAAGAGAGAGTATAGGGCAAGCAGGCCTCGCAGAGGATCGACGGCGGGAGGTGATACAACACACGGTGGTAACGCTCCGACTTGTTTTTTCACCCAATCCCTGTGGAATTCCATTGCATCACTTCACTCTTTGAACACCTGCTCCTCATTTGCTTTATTTTCTTTTTCACGGTTTCGAGATGAAGGAGAGAATTCAGAATTCTAGATCAGAGAGTGTCAATATTCAAGTTAGGTCTTAGTAGCAAACGAGTTACAACACGACAACTGATCAGATCGCTGAAGAGGGTAATTACGGCGAACTTTCTGGTAGTTACAATGTCTATTGGAAAGGAAGAGGTGAGAGTAAAAGGAGGAAGGATGGTGTTAAATTTGCAGTTAAGGAAGAGCTTGTTGAGAGACTTGAAAAATTTCGATCTGGTAAATATGAGCATCTTGTGACAGTGAGTTATGTTTGCGAAACAGAATATAATAACACTAATTCGCACATATGTGCTAATCATTTGCCGCTTCTGATGGAGACTAGTTTTCGTTCGAGCAAGTTATTTCACGAAGTGTACCCTAGTTGATTATATACTGGGAAGGATAAGTAATCTCCAAGACGTTTTTAAAGCATGAGTGACAATATCAAATTGCTTCATGGAATAAATGAATACAAGAGCTTTTGGGCTTTTTTTTGTTTTACAAAAAACAAACAAACAAAACAACGCCAAATAGTTTTAAAACTTAACCATTCTATAGCTTACTTTTTAGACCCAAATGCATTCAGAATGTTGTAGTCTTGAGCTTCAGTCTTAGAGACAATAATGATCATTTTCGTCACTACTTAATAATGAAAACTAATGGACTACGATGATAAAATAGTTAAAAGTGTATTATTCTAAAATCTTTGTTTCAAACTTTCACCTTCTTTTATTGAATACTGTTTGGTTAGGCATCAAATTTCGAGCTCAAAGAGATCTCATCAGATACTACTCATAAAAGACTTAACGTAGCAACCATTCACAGCCTTCTTTTAATAGGATGTCTACGCCCTGAAGTCAAGTTTGCGCTTGGTGCTTAAGGATAATATGGAAGTAAGGGTTGAATTTCCTACCCACTAGTCTATTCGCTAAGTTACAACAAATCTCTCTCTCTTTCTCTCTCTCTCTGTCTCTGTCTCTGTCTCTCTCTCTCTCTCTGAATTCAATGAAATTATTTAGATCTTAAATTCAAAGTGAAATGTACAATTGAACATCAACCCTCTTAAAAAGTAACTTTGAATAGTATATTATCTAATACAATGATTCTTGGTTGCTTTTTTTTTAAAATAAAACTAGCTTTCTCCATTTATATGAAAATGGATTTTGCTGCTGTTTTATTTGATCTTGAAAGAAAATTAAGATAATTATTTTATTCAGCTCTTGTGTGTGAGATTTTATGATAAAAATTAGGTTGCTATTTATTGATCACTGCAAAAAAAAAAAAGAAAAAAAAAAAAGAAAAATGTTCTCAAGGATTTATTTGATACATGTCAGACTAAAATTAATTATGAGAGGAATGGTTAGATCGGCAGGAATTTTGATTCCAAAAATTAGGAATACCTCACGTCTTAAAGCCAAAAAGTATATAAGAGTTTGAAACATTAATGATGGAAATAAACTTTGGAGATAACAGGTCATTATTCAAAGAATCTGTTTATAACATTTTCACAGAGGTTCTGTGAATTTGTTACATCGTCATAGACGATGGTGATGGTTAATCATCAGATGTGGAGGGGAGGAGAAAGATAAAAACACAACTCGATGCCTCAAGTTTTTAGACTTCTGTTGTTTATGAAAAACTTGAAAGAAATTCCCAGAAGGACCTTGATTTGAATTTTCTTTTCTTAAAGGTGTACGCCGTGAAGAAAATTGAAATATCTGTTGGAGAATCTGCTCAAGAAAAGCTGAAATTAAAAAAAATCTTTTACGTGCTCTTAAAAAGAAGCCACACGTGGATTATCAAATAGATACAAATTGCAACAACACCTATAAAATTTACGTAAAAAAATTGCAAACTAGAGGAAGGGCTTAAAAGTCAGAGTAAAAAGCGAAGAAATTGTGTAACAGGAGTTATCCAAAAGATTATATATCATTTGTCCCCTATTTGTGTCAGAGACATTAAATTTCTGGCTGGCTTAAAAATTCACATCCTTAGATGGTGTGATTAATTATTCTTTTACACCATGCTATGCGATAATTATAATTCAAAGTTACTGCCATTATAGATGCCACACACACACACACACACACACGTATATATATATATAAACGCTCGTAGCAAATGATTATCGTAATAGGAAATGGAGTCAGGGGCCTAAGTACAAATCTTAGACGAGGCAATTTGCATTTCACTTGACGCTAATGCCTAATGGCATGAATCCTTCTGTTCTCCTTCCTAGCTATAGGTAAATAGTAGTTTCTTTAATCTTATAAAAGCTGGCTCTTTATATATATATATATATATATATATATATATATATATATATATATATATATATATATATATTATATATATATTAATGAATAGGTCCACAAAGAGATTTATATTCTTTTAAAAATTATTTATTTAGTTCTTACTCGTGTTTCTAGCTTTTACATTCTTCAGAGAACTTTTAATGATTTTTCCAGTGTGGTGTTGGGTTTATATAGTATCAGTTTTGATAGGGTGGTTCTTTCTTTTAATTCCGAGATAGATTCCTTGTAAGGGTTATCTCTTTTTTCTCTTTTTCCTTTTCTCCTCTCCTTCTCTTTTGAAGAGTGTGTTTATATCCATCCTTGTAGGTGCACTTTTTTCTTCCTCCAATTAGTCTTTGATATT